>JAGKTI010017518.1:0-18440 GCA_018397915.1 Birgus latro
CTAGCAATCGAGCTAACTCCAGCCCCACCTCCGGCACATAACATGTCTCCCAAATAACAAAACTCCTCCACACACTCAAGAGACTCACCAGCAAGTTCAACCCTCTCACGCCTAACAATCTCCACATGCTCTCCCTGACACACCGCACACATGAAATCAGCATTATCTCGCAGTCTACCTCTAATACCACTACATCTTTTGTGCACCCATTTATCACAAACACTACACAAGATGGAATTACTTCCCACACCCTTGTGGCAAACTGCACATGGCCACTCTCCCTCTCCTCTGATTGTACTCCCACCAACTCCAGATATCATCACTTTTGTTTTATCTGCATTTACCCTTAAACCCTTGTACCCCCATACCATCTCTCCACTTCTTAAATCTTTCCTCAGCCTCCCCTTCATTCACTGCAATCAACACCAAATCATCAGCATACAACAACTCCCATGGGAGTCCATCTCTGAAGTCACGTGAAAGGGCTTCAAGCACCATGATAAACAACAAGGGACTCAAAACTGACCCCTGATGCACACCAACATTCACGGAAAACTCATCACTCAAAGCTCCATTCACTCTTAGCTGGGTGCGAGCACCCACGTACATGGCCATAACCACCCTAACCAGCCACTCTTCCAACCCTAGCTTTCTCATTGCCTACTTCACCACCTCTCTAGGGACTTTGTCAAAGGCCTTTTCCAAATCAACAAAAACAAAATACAATTCCCTTTTCTTTCCAATATATCCTACCATTTTTGTCTTTCACACCCCCACTGACTTCGCTGGCACCCTGTCTAGCTCTCTTTACCCCCTTCCAGAACATTTTCTTACATTTCCTCCACTTTGCACTCAAATTCCTTCCAAATTCCTCATCCACTCTCTTCTTACTCTCTCTTACTAATCTTTTCACCTCTCTCCTCCTCACTACATATAACTCTCTCGTCCGTGTCTCAGCTTCTTCGACGCCCCTGTTCCTCATCCACTCATTATACGCTTTCTTCTTTTGTGCCACAGCCTCTCTCACCTCTTCAGTCCACCATGCTGTTCCCTGAACCCCCTTTCAACTTCTCTTCACCCCACACACCACCTCACATGCTGCACAGATTTCTTCTGTGAATACCTTGCACATACATTCCACGTCCCCCACCTGCTCCAATCTATATTTACCCAATCGCTCCTCCACTTCCCTTTTATATTCAGCCTTTATTATTCCACCTATCAACCCGACAAAATCCTCCACAGGAGTACCCACTAATGTTTAATAATGTCCAGCTTGGTCCTGCATCATCCTTGAACATGCTTGGGGTTTCATTCACTCAGGATTTATCTTGGAAAGAATATATTACATCTCTTGTGAAATCTGCTTCCAAGAGATTAGGTGTGCTAAGCTGACTCCAAACCTCTACCCCTGCACAGTTGTTGATTTTATAAACGGGTTTTATTCACCCAAGTGTGGAGTACAACTCTCACGTGTGGGGAGGCTCCCCACATACAACTCTTCTCAAAAGGGTGGAGTCAAAGGCTTTTCATCTCATTAACTCTCCTCCTCTTACTGGCTCCCTTCAATCTCTGTCTCTTTGCTGCATTGTTGCATCTTATCTCTTTTCTATCGCTACTTCAACGGTCACTGTTCCTCTGAACTGTCAGCTTGCATCCCTCCACCTCTAAGACAGGCACATAGCACCCATCTAGCAATAAACTCCCATCCCTTTTTTGTCCAACTCTCTAATGCAAGAGTTAACCGTTACTCCCAGTCCTTCATTTCTGCAACAGGTCAACTCTGGAACTGTCTTCCTCTGTATTTCCTACTTCCTATGATCTCCAGTCTTTCAAACGCAGTGTGTCTAGGCATCTCGAAATGAACATATCTTGAATCTGGCTCTCTTTTGTATTGTTTTTTTTTCCTTGGAAGGAACAGTTTGTGGGCCCATGGCCTTTGGTTCCTTCTTCCTTCCATTCGTTATATATATATATATATATGAGGGCTGGTCAAAAAGTATCCAACCTTTGGCCAGGAAAAATGGAATTATTCACCTGGTGGTTTGAAACCCTAATCCCCTTCAAAGTAGTCTCCTTGGGACTGCACACACTTCTTCCAGCAGCCCTGCCATTGTTGGAAGCATTTCTGGAATGCATTTTTGGGAATGGAGTACACCTGGGTCGTCGCATTCCAAACTATGTCTTCTCGTGACTCAAATCGGGTCCCTTTCAGCAGCATTTTCAGCTTGGGGAACAGCCAACAATCGCAAGGAGCCACGTCGGGAGAGTAGGGAGCCTGATGAACCACAGGAGTGTTGTGTTTGGCTAAGAAAGTTTGAATCAGATACGATGAATGAGCGGCACAAGAGACCTGACCTGTAGGCAGTGGGAACTTGGCAGCTGCATCATGACAATGCACCAGCTCATTCCTCGCATCTGATTCAAACTTTCTTGGCCAAACACAACACTCCTGTGGCTCATCAAGCTCCCTACTCTCCCGTCATGGCTCCGTGTGATTTTTGGTTGTTTCCCAAGCTGAAAATGCCGCCAAAAGGGACCCGATTTGAGTCACGAGAAGACAGTTTGGAATGCGAAGACCCAGGTGTACTCCATTCCCAAAAATGCATTCCATAAATGCTTCCGACAATGGCAGGACTGCTGGGAGAAGTGTGCGCAGCCCACAGGAGACTACTTTGAAGGGGATTAAGGTTTCAGACCGCCAGGTGAATAATTACATATTTCCTGGCCAAAGGTCGGATAGTTTTTGAACAGCCTCCGTATATATATATATATATATAAACAGTACAGTATCGACCTCTCTACAAGCACATAATCAATCAGGCTTCTATCAACACGATCCCCGTTTCCTCTATACCATGTATATTTATGTGCATCTTTGTGTTTGAAATACAAGTTACAAATGCACAGCCTCCTTTCCAGACACATATCCTTCAGTTGCTTCCTATTATCATTTTCTCCTGTTACTACATTACAACCCATTATGTCATGCTCAGGACCAGTGCCTACTCTTCCATTCGTATCGCCCATTACGATCACTTTATAACTCCTGGACATTTCTCCCACTGCTTCATGCAGCTCATCCCAAAACCCGTTTTTCTCTCTCTCGCTCCTGTTATCACATGGTGCATACGCTACAATCACTCCCACTTTCACCTTCTCAAACTTGAACTTGACATACATACTCATACATCTTGAGCTGACACATTTGTAATCTCTCATTCCACTCTGCCACACTTCATTCATCAACAAAGCAACTCCTTCCTTGCATCTCCCATGCCCATTCATACCGATCTTGCACATTTCACATCCTCCCACTCCTCCACTTCACACCCTTTCATCTTTGTTTCACACAATGCCATCATAGCATATCTCGCACTCATGAACACATTCACCACTTCCACCCTCTTGCTCTCCTCATTCACACCTCTCACATTTCACATGGCCATGCGAATCTGTCCATTTGGCTGGGGCCGGGGGCAGGTATTGGGCCCTCCGAGGCTCTCTGAAATGTCTGCCATGATTAAGTGATTTTAGATAAAGGAATCTGGAGGACACTTAATCCAGGCAAAAACCCCGGTTATATGGTTACCACCCAATGTAGCAAATGGTTTCCTGGGTACTGGAAACCATTTGGCTTGTCACCCAGTGTAGAGATCACTGGCAAAGCTTTCACCAAAGTCCCAAAAGGAGGACAAGCAGGTGTTTGAAAGGTAGGTGAGAAAATCACCAGTGGAGCATCCCTGGCTGAACCCATACCAACGATAAGAAAGAATGTTGTGAGAGGAAAGATGATTTATTTTTATTTTTTTTGTCAAGAAGACTCAAAAAGTTTTGAAATACAAAATGCTGAAGCAATTGTGTGATAGTCAGAGGGCTGGGAATGGTCATCCTTCTTTGGGAATTAGAGGAAACATCCAGCAAGAAGAAAAGGTGCAAGATGACAGACAAAGGCAAAAAAGTTTACATAGGCAGGGTGTAGGCACAGAAGTACAGTTCTTGAGGACAACAGGAGGGACCCCATCAGGCTCACATGTCCTGTTAATTTTGAGGCCAGTGATGGCAGAAAATACATCAGTTGAAGAAATTTTAATGTCACCCATGAGGAAGTTAAAGGGGAAAAGAGATGGAGGGACAGCACTGGAATCATCTAAGATGGAACCGAAGGAAAAGTCTGAGCGAAGAGATCTGCTTTATCAGTAGAAAAAATAGCTACAGAGCCATCAGTGGAAAAGAAGAGGGAAGGATGATGAGGTAAAGCTGTTGAAAAAGGTTTTTGGCAAGGTGCCAGAAGCAATAGGAAGAATTCGAGCTGGAGAGCTCAGAGCAATTTGTATGGATGAAATTATTTTTAGAAGAGCGAAGAATAGAGCACAATTCCAGTCCGAAACGTAAAAAATATGAGGTTCAGGGGTGAGTTGGCACTGGTACCTTTTGTAAGCCTTCTCCTTGATGTGGACAGCAATAGAACAAGCGTGATTAAACCAAGGTGTTTTTTTCATTAGTCAAAGGATATGAGAAAGGAATGTATGCTTCCATGCCCGAGAGAATAACCTCAGAAATCCACATGGCACACTCAGATGGCTCTTGGCCATGGAAGCAATAGTCATTCCAGGGAAAATCAAAGAAGTATTGCCTGAGGGCCTCCCAATCAGCAGCTCCAAAGTGCCACAACTAATGTTTCTTTGGAGGGTCCACAGGCCGTAATAGAGCAACAGGACAGGTTAAGGTAATAAGGTTGTGACTGGAGAAGCTCGACGGAGAGGAAAGATTAACAACGTAAGCAGAAGGGTTAGTTGTAAGGAAGAGGTCGAGCATGTTGGAGCTCTCTCTAAGGCAGTCAGGGATACAGGTAGGGTGCTGTACAAGCTGCTCTAGGTCATTAAGAATAGAAAAGATGTGGGCTTGTTCACCAGGTGGATCTGTGAAAGGAGAGGAGAGCCAAAGGTGGTGGTGAACATTGAAATCTCTTAGAATGGAGATTTCAGAGATAGGAGAAATGGATAGAATGTGTTCCGTCGTAGAAGTAAGATAATCGAAGAATTTTTGATAGCAGAATTAGGGGATAAGTAAACGGCACAGATATACAGTAATCCCTCCACTATCTGACATAATAGAGCCAAAGGCATGTCCGGATATTGGTCTTGTCCGGATATTGGCCCTGAAGCTCCAGCACTGGCCATTCATGACCCTAACCTAACCTAACCTAAATCAGAAAACCACCTACCTACCTCCCTACTGGACATGCATAGCACTTATTTAAGTCCCCTTTCACATAAATAATGCACACAAAGCATGAATTAACAGAATTTTAACCAAAAAATGATGATTTAGAGGTGAGTAAGGCATAGGTGCTCACAACTTGCCAGCAAGTGTAAGTATAAGACATGGAAATCACTATGAAAATCACCCTTTCTCACACCATATGCATTAAATAATGGACACAAAGCATGAATTCATTGAATTTTAACCCAAAAATGATGATTTTGAGGTAAGTAAGGCATAGATGTTCATGAGTTGGCAGCTTAGTGTAAATAAGTATCAGATGTGGCAATCACTAAGAAAATCATCATTTCTCACATCTTATGCACTAAAATATGGGATACAAAGCATCAAATAAATAAACTGTTACCAGAAAAAGAGTTAGGTATGGCAAAGGTGTTCACTGTTCACCAACAGCACCAGTCATTCTTGACCCTAACCTAACCTAACCTAAATCAGAAAACCACCTCCCTCCCTCCCTCCCGGACATGCATAGCACTTAATTAAGACCCCATTCACATAAATAAATAATTGGCACAAAGCATGAATTAATCGAATTTTAACCCAAAAATGATGATTTTGAGGTGAGTAAGGCAGACATGATTATTACTGAGAAAATCACCTTTTCACAGCCTATGCACTCAAATATGGGTCACAAAGCATGAAGTAAATAAAATGTAACCAGAAAAATTATGATTTAGAGGTGTGTGGGGCAAAAATGTTCACCAGTTGACTAGATAGTGAACGTATGTAAGAGACATGGTAATCACTGAGAAAATCACCTCTTTCACAGCCTGTGCACTCAAATATGGGACACAAAGCATGAAGTAAATAAAATGTAACCAAAGAATGAGGATTTAGAAGTGATTATGGAAAATATTTAGCAGCTGACAATGTTTACTTACAGTCCATGATTGTTGTTTACCATCATCTCTAAGGTTTTTACAGTGGTCATAATTGCTCTTGAAGCAGGTCCAGTAATCCAGTGTTTAATTACACTTAATCCTTAGCACTGTGACTTTTGATTATCTAAACAAGAATGAAAATACCACAAACGAGCGGACAGCCATCCACTGTTCACGGGAGTTGAGACAGAACTAGTAGGAGGGAGCTTGAGTGGGAAGGGAGCTAGTCAGCGCGGGCGGGAAATTCAAGGAAGAAATCGGATTCTCCCCCCCCCCCAATTTGGGGGTTTCGGCCACCAGCCCACAATGTCCGAATAGAGAGGTGTCCGGATAGTGGACGTCCGGATAGTAGATGGAGTACTGTATTTAGTCAGAGGATGACAGTAAAGCCAAAGCCAGAGAGTACAGAATTCAGAAGAATGAAGTTCAGGAACACAAGAGCAAGATAAGCCGTTGCATACATACAGTATATACAACGGCCACCTTTGGCTCTGAAATGATTATAGAGTAGTAGGGGGATACAGGGAAGGGTTTGCTATCAGTTGTCTCAAACACCAGTCTCAGTTAGGAGGAGGTGAGGTTTAGAGGATGAGAGGTGGTGCTCAACAGAGAGAAAGTTAGAAGGAAGGCTGAGAATGTTGCAGAAATGAAGAAGGCGTCAGACAGTGGTCCCATGCATCTCCCTAGGTCGTCACCAGGAGAAGGGCAGATGGGGGGGGGAGCCTTTATGGGTCTCCCCCCTGGGGACTCTGAGGCTTGGTTAACCCGCCCAGTCCCACCGACGTATGATGCACATCATCACTTTTATTCATGCTCGGACCCACCGACGTGCATCATACGTCAGTCAATTGCAAGGCCTATCGTTTGCACATTTTTCAAGATTCGCAGGTGATTTTTGGTAGGCATATGTGGGAGACCTTCCTCTACCTGCTGTCAAGCGGGGATACTGCCTGGCCCCACCTGACCCCCCTCCCCCCCCACACTCTGCAATTCACCTGTTTGCAGTAACCTGGCCAGTAAAGGTATGTTGCCCCACGGTCTCTCCAATGATGAAATTTACAGTGAAAGTGATTCCTGAGGTGGAGGACAAAGAAATAAAGAAGCTAGAGCAAGAAACAAACAGAAGTGATGAGGTGGTAATGTCGTTAAGGAAGGTGCCATATGTGGATGTGTTTGGTGGCTGAAGAATTCTTCTACTCCCTACATAATTGTGTGAAAACCAATATAGTCCTGTACTACACATAAATCCATACCAAATAAATAAATAAATACATAACTTAAAGTGGCTTGAATTAGTTTACCCTCCCATAGTTCGTTTTCTTTGAAGCCATGTACCCTGAGAGAGAACGAAAGGTAAGACTGACCTGTCACCTGTAGCAACATTTATAAGCTCACGAGAGCAATTTCTCCATGAATTTTCGATGTTTCTCACCAAAAACGGAAGTCTGGGGGGGGGGGAATGAAAATTGGTCGGGTTCTGAAGGTGCGTTGGGTAAAAAATCAGTCGGGACTGGGCGGGCTAAACTACGCCATTTTTGCTGAATTCTGAATAGCAAGTGTAGTGTGTAATGGGCATGTAGCTTGGTGTTGACAGTTAGAGAAACTTGTATTGGAGAGCATGCTGGCCTACTCTCTGTTACTGGAACACTGAAAAAGTTCAGCAATGGGGGATGGTCTGGAACTATTCCCGTGTGCTGATGAAACTGAAGCTCCAGCTCTCCCTGTCACCAGCTTTCCATCCACCTTGGGAGTATCACCCTGCTTGACTGGTGCTACAGTCTACTCCCGGTAAAGAAACAGTCCCACCAAATCACTGTTCGATCCAGGGCTCTCAGTATCGAGATTCAGTTATCTCCCATCATTGGCTGTTTTTCACTAGGTGGCCAAAATATCTTACTGAGTATCAGAGAATTTTAAATCATGCTGTTCACACAACTCTGAAATAGGCACCTCATTTTCTGTTTTTCTCTCAGAGAGCTCCAAGACAAATCAGTGCAACTCTCCCAGTGACTGAGGTCTCAGATGAAGGGGAGGTGCTATGGGTAGCCCATAAGATAAATAAACTTCAAAACAGCAATCTAAAAAGACTCACGACCGAGCAAATAAGAAAATCCTCTATTCCGTACAAGTTGGAAGTAGAATATAAAATTGCTTGGACCACTCCAGGTGTAACATAAGAAGAGAGGATAACTGCAGTAGGCTAGTTGGCCTATGCTGGGCAGCTCCTAGAAGAGTAACTGAACTACTAGAATGAGATAAAGACAGCAAAGATGAAGGCCCTCCCCCGCCCTCGAAACCCTCCAGCCGAAGCCGGCAGGAAAAAGTCAGAAAGAACACCACGCAGCACAGAAAAACTGGCGTGGACATTTTATAGGAAAGGGTGAAAGGTGACTAGAGACTATCATAGTGTAACCTGAAAAGGAGAAAGTATTAGTATCAGTTATAAGATTTTTTTTTTTTCTATACCCACTCCTTATTTGTCATATGCTTATCTAGCCTATGCTTGAAACTCTCAATGGAAGGGGCAGCAACTACTTTACTAGGAAGCTTATTCTATTTGTTTACTACTCTATTACCAAACCAATTTCTACCTATTTCCTTATTGAAACAGAATTTTCTAGTTTGGAACCATTACTTCTAGTTCTATCCTGTATCCTCACTTTAATTACCTTGCTAATATCTCCCTCGTTTATACCCTTCATCCACTTAAACACCTCAATTAAGTCTCCCCTGACTCTATGCCTCTCTAGTGAGTGCAGACTTAGTCTATTCAGTCTGTCTTCATATGACAGGTTCCGAACATCATGTATCATTTTTGTCATTCTTCTCAGTACATTTTCTAACGAGTTAACATCCATTCTATAGTAAGGCCACCAAAATTGTACTGCTTAGTCTAAATGTGGCCTTACTAATGCTAGAGAAAGCTGCGGTATTACTTTTGATGACCTATTGCTCACGCTTCTCGAAATAAATCCTAGGACCCTATTTGCTTTATTTCTTGCATTAATACACTGTTGCCTTGGTTTGAGGTCGTTACTAACCATAACTCCTAGATCTCTCTCTTGCATTCCGATTTGCTAATTTCTTTATCCAAGCTGTATTTAGTATCTCCAATGGTCTTGCCAACCTTAAGTATTTTACATTTTTCAACGTTAAATTCCATTTGCCAAGTTTTAGACCATTTGGATAATGTATCAAGGTCCTTTTGTAAGTTATGGCAATCGTCAGTCCAGTTAATGATACGCCCTATTTTTGTATCGTTGGCAAATTACTATTTTTGTATCTTCGGTAAATCATTAGAGTTGGTTCAGTATATAAACTGTTGAATATCTTTGACAACGTGGTGATCAACTGAAAAGCCGACAAGATAACGGAATACTCTGGAACTGAGGAGTGGCTGTCTAGACCATGGGAACATGTACAAGTACACTATGTAGTGACGTGGGTTTGAACTGTGCCATAGGATCTCAGCCACGAGTGAGGAAGCCTCCATCAAGACTGATCGAGGTACTTTAGAAACAGGACAATCCTTGGATGTATGACTGTACTGGAAGTATTTGTAAAGGCAGGCCATTGTCCTAAAGTGCAAACTGGGATTTTTGCATGAGGTATGCAGAACCGTGACAGTAATAGTTACAAAATATATAAATGTACTCAACTGTATACTCAGCTGACTTAACCCCTACACCGCGGGGTTGTCGGAGGTTTTCCGTGCTATTCCCGCGGGGATAGTCGCGCTCCGACTGACTTTTTAAAAATATTTGCCAAAAATCAATTATTAGCCCTAAAATATTATAATTAAATATGCATATGGCACATACCCTCAGCTTCCTCCTGGGATGTTTTTTTTAGCACTCGTCGACTACCGTAGGACTTGTGGAGACTTCTGAAGTTGGGTAACTAAGTCTCCACTTTACACTTCCCGCCATCCCCTAATCTGAATACCACTGCCAGATATTATCACTAGAAACACTATTCAATAATTTCCAAGTAGTTTGGAATCCATACTCAAAAAAGAAAAAAAACAGTGAAAGCATTGTAAAATACGAGCGCGTACGAGCTTCCCACTCCCGCTAATTCGCGGCTGGTGTTCTCATTTCTTACTCATACACGCACTCACACTTTATTATTTCTAGTACTTTATTACACTTGTATATATCTACAGTCCTTTACCGCTTCTCACACGATGTTTAGTAGGGGCAGAGGTCACAGGGCCTTTTATAACAGGCACAAAAGAGGCAGAAATGGACGGGCATCATTTCACCAAGAAGGATGAGAGCAAACTTGGCTCGTATCTCTGATTGGGGTAAAAATAATCTTGTTATTTTTAATGCATCAAAAACTCAGTTCTTACATTTATCAACCCGACAGAATCTTCCTCAGGATTACCCACTATTGTTTAATAATGAACAATTATGTCCTGCATCATCCTTGAACATGCTTGGGGTTTCTTTCTCTTGGGATTTGTCTTGGAAGGAACATATTACATCTCTTGTGAAATCTGCTTCCAAGAGATTAGGTGTGCTAAGCCGATTCCGAACTTTCTTTACCCCTGCACAGTTGTTGACCTTGTACACGGGCTTTATTCGCCCGTGTATGGAGTACAACTCTCATGTGTGGTGAGGCTCCCCACATGCAGCTCTTCTCAATAGGGTGGAGTCAAAGGCTTTTCGTCTCATTAACTCTCCTCTTACTGATTCCCTTCAACCTTTGTCTCTTCGCTGCACTGTTGCATCTTTCTCTCGCTTCTATTGCTACTTCAATGGTCACTGTTCCTCTGAACTGTCTGCTTGCATCCCTCCACCTCTACGACGGGCACGTAGTACCCGTCTAGCAACAAACTCTCATCCCTTTTCTGTCCAACTCTCTAATGCAAGAGTTAACCGTTACTCCCAGTCTTTCATTTATGCAACTGGTCAACTCTGGAACTGTCTTCCTCTGTCTGTATTTCCTACTTCCTATGATCTCCAGTCTTTCAAACGCAGTGTGTCCAGGCATCTCGAAATGAACGGATCTTGAATTTGGCTCTCTTTTGTATTGTTTTTGCTTTTTCTTGGAAGGAACAGTATGCAGGCCTGTGGCTTTTGGTTCCTTCTTCCTTGCATAAAAAAAAAAAAAAAATGGCTGTATCTGGTAGCAAAAAGTTGAAAATGTCAGCTGCTAACGTATATGCTAAGAAATAAGTCGTAGGAAATCTAGACAATACATATAAATTATGTAGTTCCAGGTGAATATAAATATCACTCAGGCATCTCCCTTCCTTTCTTATATACATTTATATTACGAGAGTAGCTCATACAGCATATTTCACGGGAAAAAAAAGCAGGGTAAATTAGCGAACAAGTGCAGGTTGGATGTTGGCAAGTGATAATTAGCCAATTCCAGGTGTATGGCACTATCAATTACCTTATTTTATATAAATATATATTATTTTTCATTCTTAGATCCTTAGTGGAAAAGTTTCTAGAGAAGGGCAAGAAGTTGTATGCAGCCTTCATGGATCTGGAGAAAGCATATGACAGGGTGGATAGACAAGGTTTGTGGAAGGTATTAAGAATATATGGAGTGGATGGGAAGTTGTTGAAAGCAGTGAAGAGTATGTATGAGGGTGCTAAGGCTGCAGTGCGTGTGGATGGCAAACTGAGTGAATCTTTTCATTTGAAGGTTGGATTGAAACAAGGATGTGTCATGTCTCCATGGTTTTCAATCCGTTAATGAATGGGGTTATAAAAGAGATACAAGGTTGGGCAGTGGATGTTGGAGCAGCCCTAGTGAGAGAGGGCAATGTTTGGAAACTCCCTGTACTGTTGTCTGCAGATGATACTGTGTTGTTGAGCGAAGACAAAGGGGAGCTGCAAGGCTTGGTAGATGAATTTGGGAGAGTGTGTAAGAAACGGAATCTAAAGGTGAATGTAGGGAAGATTAAAGTGATGGTCTTCGAGAGAAGTGAAGCCAGTGAATGTACAGTGAGATTGGATGGGAAGGATATGGAGAATGTAAGTGAATTTAAGTACTTGGGCAGTGTGATGAGTAAGGATGGAAGTCTGGAGGGTGAAGTGCTCGAAAGGGTGCAACAGGAGTACACAGGAAAGCAAACAGCAACAGACCTTATGGTCCTTTCGAGGCTGTTTGTTACAGAGTAGACTGTGACTACAAGATCTAACACTACATGCTGAAGGATAAGGATAGTAAAGCAAGAAGGCTCCCCCCACCTCCAAATCCTCCAGCCAAAACTGGCAAGAAAAAGTGAGAAAGACCACCATGCAGCATGGAAAAACTGACATGGAAATTTCATAGGAAAGACTGAAAAGGAAAAGCTACATTATATAATACATTATCTATAAGCTACCATTATGAATAACCTGAAAGAGAAAGTAGTAAAGTACAATGAATAATCGAATAAATAAATAACCCATGACACTATGTATGGGTACACTGAGTTGACGGGGCATCTGCGGACGATGAGACTCTGTAGACATAACAACATGAATACAGTAATCCCTTGGTCTCAGTTGGACTCTGCGGGAATTCAAAAGAAACAGATACACGTGAATATAGCTAATAATCCGCAGGAATTCAAAAGTTACCGATACACGTAAATATAGTGATCCCATGGTCTCAGTTGGGCTCTGCAGGAAGAAACTTAAAACATTATCGCCGTGCATATATTTGCATTTAGTAAACTGATCCAGGCTCTAAAAGAGTAGAATAAATAAAAATTTATACAAGTGTTTTATTCAGGAATAAACATAGTAAGCTGGGGGTTAGATGACAAATATTTATCCAGGTGACCTTTAAAGGTTAGTACTGTATTACATTTTACTACATTGGAGGGTAGTTTATTCCATATATTTACAACTCTATTGAAGAAGAAATGCTTAGCTTCATGTGAGTGGAATCGTTTGCCAATTATTTTATGCCCATTGCCTCTAGTATAATTCGAGTGATCAACTGTGAAGTATTTTTTTTTTTTTTTTATGTGTCCGACTCTGGGCATAGGCTTCACAGCCTGCTATCAAGGCCCAGTCGTCCTCCTACAATCTACATGTCACCACTTCGGTGCTTAACACCCACCGTCCATATTGAATACATGCTAGGGCTGTCTCATACAGGACTGGTGTATTGGTATTAGCGGGGTCATTTTTACGACATGTCGGCGGGTCTTCTGGTAGATCAGTAAAGCCTGATTTAATGAAATTCAAATCCTTAAACTGTTCCCTGCACCAGCGAGGATTCGAACCTGGGTCCCACGGGACCGCAAGCCAACTCTCTACCGATCGAGCTACCGCTTATTTATTGACAGCCATGTTATCTTGTCCTTTGAATATTTTGAATACTTGAATTAAATCTCCTCGTATCCTCTGTTTAGTTAAGGTAAAGAGATGCAAGGCTTCTAAACGTTCCTCGTATGGTTTATTTCTCAATCTAGGTATCATTTTTGTCATCCTTCGCTGCACTCTTTCAAGCTTTTCCATATCCTTTTTGTAATATGGTGACCAAAACTGAATGCAGTACTCCAAGTGCGGGCGTACTAAGGAATTATACAAAGTGAGAATGATATTATTGGACTTATATTCAAATGCTCTGCCTATGAATCCAATCAATTTGTTGGCCTTTTTCACTGCTTCTGTACACTGTTTGCTTGGTTTCAAACCGTCTGTTATTATAACTCCTAAGTCTTTTTCATGGTTTACCCTATCAATTTGGACATTATTCATGCTATAACTAGCTCTTACATTTTTACTGCCAATGTTTAGTACTTTGCATTTATTAATATTAAAATCCATTTGCCAAACTTGGGCCCAGTTAAACAGCTGATCAAGATCTCTCTGAATTGCTTGCCTTTGCAGTATTGTATCTGCTCTGTTACCTATTTTAGTATCATCAGCAAATTTTGAAATCTTACAGCACAATCCTTTGTCAATATCATTTACATATATTAAGAAAAGAATAGGACCTAACACGGAACCCTGTGGCACTCCACTTGTAACGTTTATCCAGTCTGACTCTTTTCCATTAATTACAAGGAAGGTTGCTGGTTCGTTGAAAGCAGTGATAAGAAACATGGAGGTGAGCATGGAAGTGAAAAAGTTGTTACATGACAGTATTGCGATACCAACTCTGACATATGGAAGTGAAGCTTGGACCCTGTTGGAAGGACAGAAGTCAAGAGTGAGAGCAGTGGAAATGAGTTATTTGAGAGGACCATGTAGAGTCACATGGAGAGACAGACTAACAAATGAGGAAGTGAAGGAGCATTGTGGTGTGGTTGAGGACGTGATAGGAAGCGTTAGGAGAAACACGTTAAGGTGGTTTGGGCATGTGGAGAGGATGGAGAGTGAAAGACTGATGAGGAGAGTGTATGTGAGTGAGGTGGAGGGGGCGAGAGGGAGGGGGAGGCCGAGGATGAGATGGAGGGATGGAGTGGAGAGGTATATGAGAGAGGGGGGTGTGAGTTGGGAGCATGGTAGTGAAATGGCAGGGGACAGAGAGACATGGAGGCGATTTGTTTGTGGCCATCCCGCGCGGGATTAGGGCGTCTGGCAATAGATAGATAGACAGATATATTATTTTGTACAAGAATAAGGCATAGGGCTCATTTCAATGGATGAAAACAGTGGAAAAATCTGGGGAAGATTTACTTAGCGCAGAGCGGCTGAGCAGACGACATGAGAGGGTAATGGAGGGGAGGTAGGGAGGGGAGTCTAGAATGGGGGAAAATGGCTAAATTGTCAACAATGGAAGGGAGTACTGATGACATTAGTAGCTCTGACTATTGTTGGACATTGGCAGTGCTGATAGATGATACAAGTCACCACCTGAAAGCCCGGGGGAATTAAAAATAACAGTCACTCAAGTGACACCCCGCGGTATGATCCATTGCACCCGACCGTCACAAAAGTGACAACCCGCGGTGTAGGGGTTAAGTACTTAATTTTTCTCAGGAACCAATTACTGTAATTCTTTCCATCAAGAAGATGTTGGTTTCACTCATTCGTTTGTTTTTGTTTGTTTGTTTGCCTGTTGGCAAGATTACTCAAAAACTAAGAGAGAGAGATTTGGACCAAATTTGGTAGGAAGATAGCCCATGTCCCAGGGAACAATTGATTAACTTTTGGGACCAATCCAGATTGTAATACAGCTTCTGGATCCGGAATTACATTGCCCTTGTCTGAGAGGTGCGCTCCACTGAGTGCCCCTCTAGTTGATACTTTGGACCCTAATGCCATTGTGAAGGTGCTATTTTCTTTTGACTGGTGCTCATGTAACTTTACAGTTAATGATGTGTACCATGATTTTAAGTGAGAACTGTTTTCAAGTTTGTATTTGGGTGATGGCTGATACACTTGTGATACTCATAGTCTGTTTTCTTACCATACTTGATAATCTGTGTAAGACAGGTTACACTTACAGGCTGCTGGCCTTTTCCTGCCAGCCTGTTGGATGTGGGCTGACTTGAGTCATCCCCCTTATAGGAATTGCTTAGTTCCACTAAGAATCTTTTGTATAACCAGTAGTATGACAGTGGAGAATTTGAACAGTGATTGGAATTGTATGAGGTCCTAACCGAGGCTCAATTCGGTCTTCTGAGCGTGCACTAACTGCCTCGTTCACTTTGGGAAAGGATACGGTCACCCTGGGAAAATCAGACTCTGGCATCCCTCTGATGTGTCTCTAAGGGACACTGCGTAATGTGGTACACTAAAAGCTAGTTTAGGGTGGAAATTGCTTGTGCATTGGTTATACTTTATCCCCCCCCCATGTTGTTTTTGTATGAACATTCTCCTTTGTTTAAGTATCTTCTGGCCCAAGGTCATTTTGAATTATTTGTCTGAATACCGTGGTGATTCCCTACACATTCTCAATTACTGCATTCCGAAGTTTCATCACTCAACCCAAAAAATAAATTTTGGGGAGGATGGTCAGGTGTACAGGTTGAAAATCAATGCCAATAATACTTTTACTCCTTACAACATAACATCCCAAGTTTTTACCCATTTTTGTCATGAAACTAGGTACTCTTTACATCAATGCTGTATTCATTTTTTTCATTTGAACGATGACACTCGAGTCTACTACAGGCGAGCCGCATAAAACACATGTTCGTGAGCCACGGTTTTCTAATCAACGGCATGGTTCCCACTCAGAACCGAAAGTGGCAGAAACCACAGTTAAATGATTAAAGCATGGACTTTTGGCACAAAAGTGACACATTTTCATCGAGATATTTGGTGCACGTCTGTGCCGCAAACTGCCGCCATCAGCCATTCACAGGCAAGCATGACAAGCAAAGACAAGCCAATTGTAACCCTTCCCTGGCAGCAAGTGAACACACTACTTCCCTCCATTGTTTATTCCTGCACCACCCACTGCAAGAATGGCCATGAGCATGGTTTCTGAGGACTACCTGGTCCCCCTCCCCCCCCCTCCCTTTTTTTTTGTTCCCTTACTTGGTGGAGGGGCACATGCCTTCCATGAAAGACTTGAGTGATGTGTCAGTGGGTGTGGACATTCTGAAGGTAAAAGTGCTTGCCTCTGAGAGAATGAAGAAAGGCATAATGAGTTTGTGGCCTGTTTGGAAAAAGCAGCGGCATTTTACAAGGAAATGAGCACCACCAAGAGCTGATCGCCTGCTACTTTGCCCGGGTAGGAGCACAACCTGAGCCACTGCCTGGCCCTTCGCACTCACCCGACGACATGGAGACAGCTGAGAATGACAACGACACCGCTTCAGTTATCTCTGCAGCGGATCTTGAGGGGCTCCCGGGGGAGGCTGAGAAGGAAGATGTGAGCTGAGGCAGCTGCAGTAAAAAGCAGCACCACACTCACCTTATGCTGAGAGATCTAGTTTGCCTCTAGCCTCAGAACCCCCATCCCCACCCCTCCCACTTAAGCAATGTCATCAGTCGGAGTCAGGTAAAACCCTTTGACCTGTCCCGAACCCACTAATTTATTACAAAACCTACCCCCAAAACCCGACAAATTTTCTACTCCCCCCCCCTCAAACCTCCGCTTTTAATGAGAAACATCGAAAATTCAGAGAGAAAGCACTCACCTGGTTAAAAATGCCCTAAACAGGTGAGAGGCCCCTCACCTGGTACCACTTTCTGTGAGGCCATGCTCCATAAAGACGCTTCCTATGTGAGGGAAACTTAACCAAAACCACTCAGAATAGGCAGATATTTATTTATTTGGTACGAATTTATACGTAGTACAAGAGTATATTGGTTTTCACACAATAATATACGCGATATAAGCATTGTTCACTCACCAAACACATCAATATACCGCACCTACCTTGTCAACGTTACCTTCTCATCACTTCTGCTCATTACTAACTCTAGTGCCAAGTAATCTTTGTCCTCCACATCGGGAATCACTTTCGCCTTGAATTTCGTCGTCGGAGAGACTGTGGTGCTACATGTCTTTACTGGCCAGGTCACTGCTAACATGTGAGTTGCTGAGAAAATGGTGTGCGGGGGGAAGGGGGGTTACATAGGGTCAGGATGTGTCGCCACCTGGCTGGGGGTAGATGAAGGTCTCCCACATATGCCTACCAAAAATCTCCCGCGAAACTTGAAAAATGTGCAAACGATGGGCCTTTCAATTGAAAAAAAAAAGATGAAATTAGAGACTGAGTGTGAAAAAAGTTGAGACATGCATCATACGTCGTGGGTACGGGCAGGTTAATATTGTTTATTTAATGTTTAATATTCTTTATTCCCAGTAACACATGCACTGAATAATTATTTGTGTGTGCTAGTGTTCGCTGGTTACTAGTTGGGTGTAGCCTTAGGTGATATGTGGCAACTTGGCTGAGAGGCCAGTACCATAAGCAATTTTTCCCATAAGTTATGTTATTTATAAACCATGGAATTTCTAAAGCATGACTTTGGTCAAGAACCATATTGCCATAGATTAGATGACTCGACTGTATATTACAAGTGTGTTCCTATACATTTTGTGATATTTATCCACATTCCTAAACGGGAAATACAGTAGTCCCCCCCTATCCACGGGGGATACATTCCAAGACCCCCCAGTGGATACCTGAAACCCATAGATAGTACCAAATCCTATCTCTAAACTTAAAGGAAGCACTTTACAGCTTTCCTTTGGCATATCCGAATTGCCAGCATCACTACACTTGCGCTTTGGGGCCATGATTAAGTAAAATATGGGTTACTTGAACACAAGCACTGCAATACTGTGACAGTCGATCTAATAACTGAGACAGCTACTAAGTGACTAACAGCGCGAATGTCGGGAAGC
>JAGKTI010017519.1:0-18439 GCA_018397915.1 Birgus latro
GGCGACTGCGGGCACTCAGCCAAGGATCCAGACACAGGGAATTCTTTTTGCGTAGGTCTACTATTGTGGAGATATGCAGGTGACTGGAGCATGACTCAGATGCATGCTGGAGGGTTGCCAGTTGCTGTGTGTGATGGAAATGCCGTGGAACACTAGATCACGTATACATGTCACCCGGACGGCCCCGGGAGGACATGTAAACATGACGCCCAGATTGGATGGGTTAAATAGAAACTAAAGCCAAATATTTTATCTAGGTTAAGATATATAAGACCTTCTTTCGTTTTCTATGTCATCATACCACGCATGCAAAGTCATGAAGATGGAATATTCCAACCATTAAAGGTATTGATACACATATTAACCTTATAGTTGTTCATAAAAGGTCAAACATAGTAGTATTTAATTTATCAATACTAAAGACCATTAACCAGAAAACTAGGGCAAATCCTTGTCTATACGTTTTCTGATAAATTCCTCTGCTTTTAACAGGGACAGTTATATTAAAAGGAGCACATATACCACTTCACACAGAATATCTCCCATTGGGGGAAATAATTTCCACAGATTTAGGGTGGGGTGAGAAATGATGTGCTGTATCATGTAATATGACCCCTAGCGAGAAGATCTCTCCACAAGTCTCGAGATCCCTGTGCTGAGGCCCTTTTAGGTTGCGCATTTTTATCCCATAGTTCTACACCATTCGGTGTCTCAGGACTAACTGTTAACTCAATGGGTACCAATTTGTCGCTGTTTGTTTTGCTGACCTGACCTCTACATTTGATCTTGACAAGTCTCAGCATTCCTTCCGAATGTGGATGTGAGGCCACTGGGATCTAGGTTGGTCAGTTTTCACTAAGACCACATCTCCAACATTTATTAAGGACTTGTTACTGGCAGCTTGAGCATCAAAATCTCTCTCTCTTAGGCTCAATAGATAATCCTCGTCCCAATGCCTATCCCAAGTATCCAACACCTTTTTCAAATGTTGATATCCCTTACATAGAAGTTGCCTTAGTTCATTCTCCTATATGGTGGGATCATCTACTTCCTCCTGGATATCAACACAAGGCACTGGACAGAGCCTTCTGCCATACAACATATGAGCTGGTGTCAAGGCTTAGACTGAAATGCTAGTATCATCCAAATAGGTTAAAGGTCTGTCCTTAGTTCTACCCTCATTTTCAGTTATGACATTCCTTAAGTCTTCTCTAGTGATCTTGGTTCTATGTAAAGTCTTCCTTAGGCAGTTCCTCACAATACCAAGCATTCGTTTCATGAATCCGTTTTGCCATGGGTTGTAGGAGTCATGAACTGCCATGTACAGTTGCGGATTCCAGGGTCGACTTAGCCTTTGGGTCATTCATTATAATAAAAGTTAAAGGTGATACTCCAACCAAATTGGTTCTGTTGTCGCTTATTAATTTACTAGAACAACACCGTCTAGCAGCAAATCTTTTGAAAACGTTCAGGAATGTTTCTGAACTTAAATCTTGTGCAATATCTGTATGGACTTCCCTTGTATAAGTGCAAGTAAACAAACAGTTATACACATTATAGGGAGTTCCCTCACCCATAACAGTTATAGCACCTGTGTAAGTAACTCCAGTTACCTTGAAGGGTCGACTTATATTTACTCTATCCTTTGGTAAAGAAGGTGGTCCTGAATAGTCATATGGTCGTTGCTCATACTTCCTACTTATAATGCAGTTCTTGAGATATTTCTTCGTAACCTGTCTACCCCTTGGAATCCAATACCCTTCTCGGACTCGGGCCAAAGTCTGCGGCACACCTCCATGAAGAGTTAACTCATGGGATTCCTTAACAATTAATTGTACAAAATAATCATTCTTTGGTAACAGTATGAGATGTCTTATTTGGGAAGGTAAATCAACCTTTACCATTCTGCCATGGCATCTAATTTGGCCCTTTCCATCTAAGAATAATCCTAAATCTCTTATCAGTTTCTTATTGCTTGTAGTGCCTTGGCATTAAAGGGTAAAAATCTTTGTGTAATATTTCCTTTGCAAGTTTTTCACCCAATATTCCATTGCTTCTAACTCCTCAAATCCCACTTTCTAATTTAAATATCCTACAACTAATACAGTAGTGTTAAGGGGTTGTTGTAATGATGAAAATACTGATGTCTTTTATATCTGGCTCAGGTATTACAGGATCCAGGTTTACAACACAAATCTCAGTAATATCATACTGTCTCTGCTCAGGCCATTCATTCGCAAGTAAACATTTAGGACCTTTGAACCACTAGTCAGCTCGAATCAACCTCTTTATTGTCGAGCCTCTCAAGTGAAAATCAGTCGGGTTTTTATTGGTGGATACATTCATTAATATAAATTTGGAAGATAAGCCTTTTATAGTCTTCAATCTATTACAGACGAAAGGAATTTTGCTATCTTCCTTTCCTATCCACTAAAGACAAATCTCACTGTCAGTTCATATATAAATATCCTCAAACTGAGTGCCAAGAGTATTGGCTTTCATGGAAGCCAGTTCCATTTGAGGTAGGATGCAACTCTGGCTTTGGAGATAAATTTACTATAATTTCCTGTTGCACAATAAGCTACTGCCCCATATGGCTGTTGAGACGCATCACAAAATATATGCAGATGTGACTGCTCGTTACTGTTTATCGGCCTGGGAATACACATGCTTGATGATTTTTCAAATTTCTTTCTCATCCGTTCCCATTGTTCAACATATGTCTCACCTATTTACGTGTCCCAGTCCAACTTTTCTTGCCAGGCCTCTTGTATTAAACGTTTGCCCTTAATAACTATGGAGCTGACCAGTCCTAATTGGTCAAATAACATGGAGACCTGACCTGACTCCTGGTGAGTGTTACGTCACAGAACTTAATTGGTTTTAAACTTATTTCATTAAGTATTGTGTCCCAGTTAAGGCGCAACACATTTTGAGTTTTGGGAATGTCAGTTTTAGGATAGACCTCTCGTATTCTATTCCTTAAAAGCGGTGAATTTGTATTCCATCTCTGTAAGGGCAAATCTGCCTTCCCACATTCGGAATTGGCTACTTCCTTAGCCTTCAATGCTTCCGTCGCTGTATCAGCAACATCTTGTAAATTATCCACACAGAAGGCCTGCCTTATTTGTGGACATTAGGCATTCTCAAAATAATGCTTTAAAGTGTTGCATAATAGGAAAGGACTAGCACAAGAGCCAGAGAGCACCGATCGGTAACAGTAAGCTTTCAAAGGGCTATCCTTATTTTGAGGGTTTTGAGGCTGGAGGAATTTTGTAAATTTCCTGTCCTCTTCTTTCAGTCCTATTCTGAGAAAAGCCTTACTTATGTCTGCTGTCTAAGCATAAGGTTTCTCTCTAAATATTAATAATACAGTATATTCTCCACTTTCTCTGTTAGTGTAGGTCCACAGTATAGGCAGTCGTTCAAGCTAGCTGGTCTTTTGGACCGCTACTACTACAGGTAAAAACTATCCTTAAGGGAGTAGTTACTGAGTCTTTGCTTACAGCATAATTTGATAAATAATGTCCATCTTTATGATTAACAGGAACTTCTACCTTTTCTGTAAATTCATTCTTCAACTGATCCTTTATAATATTATCACAATAGATGTTCTGGCTGGTCTCTCACCTTTCTTAGAAGAGAACTTAACTTTTTTTTTCTTATGTGTGTCCGACTCTGGGCATAGGCTTCACAGCCATCAAGGCCCAGCAGTCCTCCTACACACCATACACCTCTACATGTCACGTGAGCCTTAGCTGCCTGGTAATTTGTTCGTAACTCTGAATGGTTTAGTTTCCATGGTAATCCAACTCAGTACAGCCCATCTTTAAAATTCAACAGACTGATCTTGCAAGTCTGTAGTTATTTTATCTTCAGAGGTTGGTTCTTTAGGATGAATTCGCACACTATCCAACTCCCACAAATTGTGTACAGTTCAGTTTTCTCATCCAGTAAATCATTTGATTAGGTTCTAATTCTGCACCTATTCTAGCTACCGTCAGTGACTGTGTGGGGGTTAACAAAGACTGAGTCTACCACCTTGGCCTCTCCTCTGGCTTGCTTCGGAAAAGGCACGTGACTCATGATAAGGTTACCTCTTGGACTCTTGAACATCTGTACTTGATTTTTCTTGAAAGTCCTATGTAGGAATCTTCCACAGTAATCTGACCCAGTGATCATTTTTATGGGACCCATAGCGTCTGATTTCACATTCTACTTAGCCAAGTTTACTCCCAGGCTCTGTATTAGTTTTATTTATCCTTATTTTTCTGTTTTATTTTCTTTTATATATTTATTATTTTACATTACTTAGTAGGGGAAAAATACCTAAACTAAGACCTTAAATCTGATAACCTAACAGACAAATCGCTAACAAATATTAAACCCTAAAAAATACAAATAGCTAGGCCTACACTATATATGGTAAAAATACCTCAGCCAAAGAGAACACCATCGACTGCAGATATGTAATGCCCTTCTACAATACACACCTGCACTCATCCCATGCTGATGTCAGTCGAGGCAGGCAATAATATATTGATACATCAATATATGGAAGACAACCAGAGGAGTCAGGAGCTATTCCATATACGTCAACTGTCGATTCTAATTATAATAACTGTTACAAGATGCTATAAAGAGTTTACATATATATAAAAATTAAAGGACCTCACCCAGCAGAACACCGTCGACTGCATATGCCCAAAACCTTTCTATATTGCACTCTTGCACTCATCAGCTGGTGACTGTCAGGCGAGGAACGGGGTTTAATGTAGGGGACATCTATATTAGAAATAGATCATTCGGAAGCAGGAACTATTTCAGATACATCAACTGTCAACCCTAATTAAAAGTACAATATATACATATTTACAGTCGATAAAAACCATAACGATACAGTAAAAAAGTCACATCACTGATAAATCCGGTCTCTCTCAAGAAAGCTATCAATTTATCAATCATAACAATGTCCCCATCACCCAGGATGGTGGAAAGGGTGAAGGGGACGTCTGCTGCGCCGCAGTAATTTATAAGTGAAGCACGTTCACGAACAAATCGCCGACAGAGCAGGATGACATGGCTGATAGATAACACCGCATCACAGATGTTACAGTGCGGTGGGAATCGTCTTTCCATATAAGGTTTCATGTGAGTTATTATTGTTGCATTAAGCCGTAAATGAGCCAACACCTTTTCTTCCAGGCGACTGGAACGGTTGGCAGTATCCCAGTCGCCCAGGTACGGCTTACATATTGGAAGATTAAGTCTGGTCCACTGGCCTTGCCACAGAAGATTTATTGATTTCTTTCCGAGAGAGAGACTCAACCGTAAGTCACGAGGAACGTCCCAAGTCTCCTCGAGCGCTACAGCCGACTTTGCAAGTAAGTCAGCCTGCTCATTGCCATAGATACAACAATGACCAGACACCCAGATCAGCGTGAAAGACTTGTTGCATGAATGCAATTTATTAACGATGCGGCCCTGGATCTCATGCGAGTCCGTAGTGCAAGATGCAATTGACTGAAGGGCTAATTTTGAATCTGAAAATAGGACAAATGAGTCAAGCCGAGAATTTATAGCATAGTCTATGGCTCTGTCAACTGCAAAAAGTTCAGAGGTAAACACAGATGTATGATTCGGCAACTGATACTTGAGGGAACATTCAGTCGACCACACACTAGCGCCCACACATCCACTCGACCTGGAGCCATCGGTGTACAATTCGTGTGACCCTGTCAGGGGGAAAATGGGAATATACAGTACTTGTATTTAAATGAATATGAAGCCAATGTCACGAGGGAAATGAGAATATATCTATGGACAAAAGAATCGACTCGTGAAATCAAGTAGCGATTTCACTTTCTTGCTGGCTTACTTCGCCAATTCTCTAGAGTCGAAAATCTTATAAACTTTCTCAACAGTACACAGCAGAGACTAATCGCTCAAGAAGGCTATATTACTGTACTGTTGGCCTCTGAGAAAGTTAGTTCACCCCTTGACATTCAAAAATTAATAATGATAGTAATAATGATAATAAGCAGGAACTTGCTGGTGCGAACTCCTAGCTGGCACAACGGATTTAAAAATTAATACCAAGAGCTGGCCTAAATACCAGTCGTGATTAATATAAGGAGTTGTGCTAACCTGGAGTAGCGAAAGTGTGCTAAATGTGGGGAAATCAAACGTGACTGTTACATTTAACAAAGCTCAAGAAAACGAATTGTAAATTTATTAATTACATGAAAATAAACTTACGTTACATGAATCTATTCAAAATCAGAGCAAAAGAAATGCACTTACTCAAGCACTCAAACCAATAACTAAATAAAGCACTGAGCTGAATATCTAAATAACCTTAAGCCTAGAAAACAAAGAAATACTGGTCAGAGGAGGTGAGGCTGTCGTTGGGAATAGACTGGGTGTCTGTCACTATCGAACGCTGCTGCCGCTGTTGGTGTCTGCTTCAGTCGATCACCAGGTTGGTGAGAGATTTGGGAATACGCCGATACTGCAGGATGCTGGAGGTTACCAAGACTAGGGACTCTATCCACGTTAGCTATCGCACTCTGTGGCTGCCAAACTCCGACTGCTCACTTATTCGAATGCCCAGGACACGAGCGTGTGAAATGGGCATGGCTTATGTTACGTACGTAGCACCTCCTCTCACCTCTCCGTGTGTCAGGGTGGAATTCATTAACGAGGCCGGCAACTAAACAAGCAAATAATGAAGCGAAGCCGGCCCAAGTAAACTACATCACGCCACTACCTCACGTCAGCCATGCTGGAACCAATCATCGTGAAGCCGGTTGATGAGTGGGAGTTAGTTAGTTAGTTTAAGTTATTTCCCTCCAAAAGGAGGGAACTGGGCCTTATTTGAGCCCAGTCAGAGTTGATATCATTGTAATGGGTGTGGATCTTTTAGGTGAGAGGTCGTGCGTGTCGCACGACGTGAAAGCGGGTTTCAAGAGTGGAGGTACACACCATTGTTGTGGCTCCATTTCTTTAAGTAGTTTCCGATATTGCAGTTGGCTGTGTGCGTAGGGTGTCAGGGTTGAAATAATTGCTGCCAGTCCGAAGGCGTGCTGTGGCAGGGCATCGGAGAAGATAGTGCAGTAGGGGTAAGGGTGTGTCGGTGTCGCAGTGGTCACATGTTGCGCTGGGGGTTCTGTTAATGATGGAAAGACAATCGTAGCCCAGTCAAAGACGAGACGGCGTACACTGGCGAGGAGGTCGTTCGTAATGTGTTGTGGATTCCAGTGGGTTGTATTGGGTGGCCAAGTGATACCAGTTTGCTGAACGGGATCCACTGGTCACCCAAAATTGGTGATCGTCCTGGGTGAGGGCCCGTAATTTCTGCCGTATAGTATGTTTTATCTGACTCAGGCTGGGGAGAATGTGGATGTCAATGTCAGGACGTGTGGTTGCCGATTTTGCTGCCCGGTCTGCCAGTTCATTCCCAAGGATGCCAACATGACTTGGTATCCTGTGGATGGTGATGGTCTTACCTGCACCAAGGATTTTGAAGTCAGTACTAAATATTTTCGCAATTAGGTTTTTGTTGTTGTGACGGTTTGGTTGGCAGAGAGTTTGGATTGCTGAGAGTGAGTCTGTGTGAATGAGTATGAGGGAAGTTCCATGGGTTTAAGAGACGTCGTGTAGGGCTGCTGCAATGGCAACTAGTTTGGTTTGTAGAGAGGAGGCACCATCACTGACTCTCATTTCATGAACTTTTTCCCCCACATACGAAAGCAACACCTGCTAGTGGAGGATCGACTGAGCCGTCAGTATAGTATGAAATGGAAGCAGAGGTGCAGAGTGAGGCAATTCGTTCAAGACCCTCTGCTCGCAGCTGTAGAGGAGAGGTATGGGTCTTGGCAGTGGAGTTGGGTATGAGGAACTGAAACGGTAGTGGGGCCCATGGGGGAGGTTCGTGGTAGTCTTGGTCAGGTATATCCGAGCCCTGTATGACATGGCTCGATGTATTGCATATTCGGTTAGCACTGATGGCACAGTGAACCCAGCTGTCGGTGAGAAGGTCAGGGTGTCTATTAATAGCAGCCTGTATCTGCTGCAGTGGGGGAAGAGGGGAAGCATTACGAGCGAGTTTGACTGCTAACCCAGCGACTCTGCCTTGTATGCGGTGATGGAGAGATTCTTCTGAACATTCAAGACGGAGATTACATAATCTAGTCCACCGAGGAGAGCAAGTCATGAGACGCAATGCCTCGTTTTGAATGACCAACTTATTCATGAGCGGTGGCTTAATGGTGAGTAGCACTGAGGCACAGTAATCGATGATGGACCGAACAGCTTGGATGTAAAAAAGCAATAGGACTTTATATGTTGCTCCATTACCCTTCCCCGCTAAGGCTTTCAGTGCACTGATACGTAATTTGGTCCTCTCACGCAAGTGGTTGATTTCTGTTTTGAAACGGAGTTTAGAGTCAAACCAGATGCCCAGGTAGAGGTGTGTGGTCACATACTCGATTGGAGTGTGACCAAGGTATAGTTGACCCGCATGTGTGCTAACGCCGAATGGGAGGGCTTTGGTCTTCTGGAAGTTGACTTTGAGGCCAAGGTCGATGCATGCTTGGTGGATGCGTGTGAGGGCTCTTTGAGCTCAGTTATGGTACTGTCTGCCACTTATCACGTGTGTAAGATCGTCTGCATAGCAAAGAAGTCGTACACCTGGACCAAAGTCTAGTCGAAGGAGACATTCCATGATAACGTTGAACAGGGCAGGATTGATGATACTGCCCTGTGGAGTGCCATTCATATGCCTCTGTAGGGATGATGTGTCCTTGAAAGCAGACTAGGGCCTCTCGACACTCGAGGAAGCGTCCACCCACTCCTTTGCGGACTAGGATAGCAAGGATAACCTCAGGGGAGGCAAGCTCGAAGGTTTTTTCAAGGTCAAGGAACACTGCTAGCTCCTTCCCTCTCCGTAATGCAGTGAGAAAAGTTGCTAGACACTCTGCTGTGTCTCTTTCTTTAACATAGGCAAAGAGGTGGCTGTGTGGGGTTGCCGTTTGCCATTGGAGACGGCGAAGAATCATCCATTCAGCTGTTTTACTAAGACAGCTGAGGAGTGAGATAGGACGGAATGTGCCTGGGTCCTTGGGCTTTGGGACGGGTTGGATGGCCACTTTTTTCCATGCTGAAGGTAGTTTGTTTTCCCTCCAAGAGTGGTTGTAGAGTCCAAGAAGGGCTTCCCTTGCAATGAGTCCAGTGTTAGAAATCATGGAATAGGTAATCCCATCTAGCCCGGGTGCAGTGTCGGAGCTGGCTTTCAGGGCATTTTCAAGTTCGTGAATGGTGAATGGATGATCAGTTGTGGCAGCGCAATTTTTCGAGGCTAGGATAAGTGCTGTGACCTCTTGGTGGAGGGCCTCCTGGTGCAGTTGTGTTGTTCGTGGTAGATGCCTGTGGGATGTACGTTCTGCAAAGGTGACAGCCAGTCTTTCTGCCTCTCCCTGAGGGTCTGGATGGGAGAGGGGTCGTACAGGTGGTGGACCTGAAACTGCTCTGATTTTTTTCCATTGAGCGCCTAGCCTTGTGTGTGCCCTGAGGGACCGACGCCACTCCAACCACTTGCTTTCCTTAATTTTGTTTTTCTCATTGGTCGTTAATCGGACTACTGCTTGGAGGAAAAATCTTCCTTCAGGAGTGCGGTTGGCTCTGTATAATTTTTTCACTCTAGGTGGTGGTTGAGTTCTTTGACCCGTTCAGAGTAAAACCAGTGGTCCTTGTGGTAGTGACAGTGGACAGAGGTTTTAGGTATGGTAGCTTCTGCAGCTGTTCGAAATGCGAAAGTGATTTGCCGCTCATGGTCATCGAGGTCCTGTGGGGAGTGAATGGAAGAAAGCGCTCGCTCGAGAGAGGACCTGAATATATCCCAATTTGCTTTTTTTGTGTTCCATCTAGCAAGTGGTCCAGGAGGTTTGGGTAGAAGTGGCAGGTTGTAGGAAATGAGGATGGCGTGATGATCTGAAGTGAGAGCGGGGTGTATTCTCCACTGGGCTGTAGAGGCGATGACTGTGGAGATGAATGAGAGATCAAGTCGTCCTCCCCTCAAGTGTGTGGGCATGTCTGGGTCATTAAGGAGTGTTATACCTTCTGTCTCGCCAAGTAACTCAGCTATGTGTCTCCCTGCTGGGTTGATAGTGCCAGGGGATCCAAGGCGTGGATGGTGTGCGTTAAAGTCGCCGCCAATTATGACAGATTCATCATTGGCGAGTGTGAAAAGTTCTGTTAGGTCTAGCTTGGCAGATTGTTGGCGGTAGATATTAAAGAGTATAAGATCTCTGTCTGCTAGGGTGGTGGTGACTCCTTGCACTTCAACTCCTTCCCCACAATATGGAGGAGGTTGTAAGGCTGTGGCACAGATGTGGTTTTTAATTAAAATGGCTCATCCCTGGGGCCCACTGAGAGCATATGGCAGGAGCAAGGAATTGAATCCTCTTAGCCTGAAGGGACAGGATTCTGAAATAAGGGTTTCCTGTAAAAGGAGAACGTCCACTCTGTCACGGTGCACTGCCTCCTCTAGAAAGGCTCGCTTGGTTCTGGCTCCACATATGTTCCATTGGATAATGTTGAGGGTCTGTGGAATGTTCGTCCGTCGTGTTGGTTGGGTGGAAGGTCGTCTGGCTGGTTGGCTTGTGGGGCTGGTGCGTGTGTGAGGGCTCCAGATCCTCCCTGGTTGGAGGTTCTGTGGTCCTCAGAGGCGAACGTGAGCGAGGTCTGGGGTCCACTGATGTGGATCATCTTTTGCTTACTTGTGCTTTCTAGGGTTGGTGGGTTGGGGTGGAGGAGTGGGGTAGGTGTCGTGGAGGTCCGTGTGCAATGGCTGATGGTGTGGGAGGAGGAGGTTGAGGAGGTGCCTGTCTGTACTGGGTGTCGGTGGAAGTGGTCTCGGCATGTTTGCAAAGGTAAGTGTTCTGCAGGAACTGATCAATTAGCCTGTCGGTTACTTGAAGGAATGGCTTGGGGCCCAGTTGACGGCCAAGTTGGGCTCCTATGGTTGATAGTATGGCCTTTCCAATTTCTCGGCCAAAGTAAGGAAGATCCTCCTGATCGATGGTAATCTGTCCTGGGCAGGGATTCTGGAGAGTCTGAGTGGCTACTGCAGCAGTTGTGTGTCCTGAGGAGGCTGCCCTGGGTGGAGGAGTTGGAGGAGTGGCGGGCTTGTGCTGTGCTTGGGAGGCTTAGCTGGGGGTAGGTTGAAGCGGTGGTGGAGGAGGGAGCATGGGTGGAGGTGCTTGGGTATTTCTGGGAGCGGGGGGTATTGTTTGTGAACTGAAGTTCGGAGAGGCAGTGTGGGGAGAGAGATTCGGCTGTCCCCAGACAAATGTGCCTGGGGGGGCTGGAGATGTTTTTAATTTTTCCTGGACCCATTTGGCCTGTCCTTCCATGCTCCTTTTGACTCTCTCGAGGCATGCAGGACATGATTTGTGCCATGCGTGATGGTTTTCCCGCAGTTGGGGCATTTAGCTGTCACAGTTTTCTTGGCTTTGAATTTGGTGAGGCATTTCTCTGTGTCGTGGTGGCCGCTGCACATAGCACATATTGGTGATCGTGTGCAGTTTGACTGGTGGTGACCGAATCGTTGACACCTGTAACATCTTAGGGGTTCGGGGGAGTATGGTCTCAGGTAGTATGTGTCCCAATTTCCCAGATCGAGAGTCTGGGGTATGGGACCTCGTAGGGTGAGTAGGACCTGCTTGGTGGGCTCCTTTCTTGACTGGCATCTGACAGCCTCCTCTACTCTAGGGTGTCTGAGGATGGGGCTCAGGGATTGCCATTTGTTGTATCCCATTAGGATGGCTTTGTGTGTGGTGAGATTGGGGTCTATTAATTGTATTGTGACCGGCTTCCCAGCAGCTTTGTTGCAGGATCGGAGGAAGTCTGTCGTTGCCTGGTCGTGGGGGGTAAGTACTATACTCTAATCCCTCCTGGTATTGGAATGGAACTTCAGGCGTGCGTGCTCCTCTTCCAGAGTCATGACAAGGTCGATGGTAGATGGGAAGTGGGTCTGTTTGGGGACCAGGAAGGCAGGAAAGGTGGTTTGAGGGTGGGGTGGGGGATTCACTGATACAGCAGGAGTTCTCTGCATGGATGGATGTGGTTTTAGTGGTGTGAGTCTTCTGGCAGAGGAATCGTCATTTTCTGCACAGGGAGCAGTATGTGAGGATTGAGGTTCGGCGCATAGGGTGTCGTGTGGTTGATCCTTGTCTTTGGTATCTCCTCCCCTTGTGAGAGACCAGTGTGAAGCCATCTTCATCCTCCTTAGAGCAAGGGGTATGGCTGGGTTTCCTCTTGTGCGAGGCAGCGGTGATGTCCATAGCCTCTTCCTCGTGGCTAGACGTGGAGCAACTGGCTTCTGCCTGTCTGCAGTGACGTGATGAGGCACTGGGGCTGACATCTCGTGCGAAGACAGGCTCGTCTGAAGAGTTAACGTTGGTGGGCGGGGCTGGTGAGTCTTCCATGTCGGTTGCCGGGGCCCTTTGTGAATGTAAGCTGAAGGAGTCATCTCCGTCGTCAGTGGGAGGAGCAGTGATGGAAACTCGGCTCTTTGTGTCAGGTTTGTGGATTGCTTTTCGTTCCGATGCCAGTGGTTTCACTGAAGCAGCAGGGAGCTTAGTGAATGTGCCGAATTTGCTCCTGCCGGTGTTGAGCTGGGTGGGAGAAGGGCCCTTCGCGGTTAACCTAGAAGTTGTTCCCGTAACGTGGGGTGCTTTCAAAGAGCGGCCCTTGGAGTCCATGTTACTAGGCGGATAGAATGAGAAAAGGATGAGTGCCCAGGCCTACCTAAGCCGGTGGTCTGCAGTGCTGGGTTTTAACCTCCCCCACCCTCTAAAGGGCAGCGTAGGGAGGGATCCCCTGCACCTACACCGAGCTTCCCCCGAGGGGGAACCTGCCTTAGCAGCTTGGCGCCTCCCTGTCACTCCCTGGCTCCCCAGTCACCTAGTAGCCCCCCTCGTGGTGGCCCTAAATGGCCTTCCCTCGGGGTTCAGTTCGCCAGTAGTGGAGTGGCAGGGAATCCTACGGCAGAGGTGGGCAGGGATGGCAAGGGGCTTGGAAGATAGAGTGTAGTGTGGTGGGGGTGTGTGTAGTGTCGTGGGGGTGGGGGGGGGGGAGGGTGGATAGTGATGGAAAGGAAAGTGTGAGGGACAGGAAAGCACCTGCATACTGCAGTGTGACTGTCAGTCTTGTAGAGCAGTAATGGCAACAGCCATAAAACAGTGAGAAATAGTGCGAGACTGATGGTGGAGATCAGGAGGGTGAGAGAATTCTCCTTAGTGTCTCTGTAGCAAGTATGGTAGGGAAAAGGCTTGGAAAAATCGGCTGGCTGACGAGCAGAAAGACACCTGGCCAGGCCAAGCGAGATCCAAGAGTTATGAGTGGGAGTGGCTCCATTCAGCACTTAAATACGCCTCCACACCACAAGGTAGGCAGTTGAGATCCAGACTGACTCTGTTTGATTTCTTTTGTTGATTTCACCCATGTCTCTGTTTGATCTCTTTTTCCTGACTTCACCTTGACCTTGTGTGTGTTACTGTTGTGTTAGTTGTGTGTTAAATTTAAGCTAGTAGAGGTTAAGTTAGGTGATGGGATATTAATCTTAAATAATAAAGTTGTGACTTTACTTTGGTTGTATTAGTAAATCTTTGCATTAAGGAGTAAGTCACTTGAGTAAGAATAAGAACCTAAGTCACTGCCAAGATATAAAACTGAGAAACCTATAAATCATAGCCATCATATTTTAATCTCAATGGTTATGACTCAAGCTTGTGATAACTTCATATCCCCCTATGACTACTTCAGTTCTGACCTATGAGGTTGTCACAGGATTTGGGGGACCGTCCGGGATCTTACTCACATCTCGTAAGAAAGCACACACAAAGTCTGGCTGAAGGATTCTTTAGTAAAGTAAGATCGCATGTATCATCTCTCCAGAGTCAGTTCGGTACTTTCCCATCTCTCAACTCTCTCTTCTCCCGTGATCATTACGGACGAAGTTGCCCAGCAACTCGTGATCTTATTTCATTAATGACTTATTGAAGTTCACACCTTAGTCTTTCTCATTCACTCCCAGTATTCGAGACATAAGGGCCTGACCTCTGTAACCATTTGTCCTGATTACGATAAGCATTGTGGGATGTTTATTTGAAGAGGTCTACTCAATAAGTCGTCATAAGTCAAGCCTTGCTCATTTTGAGTCCCATATCAGGCTATAAAAGTCACTGTTAATTTTGAGCCTGATTAACAGAAACAAACCTTATTACTTTTTTAGCGGGATATTCCTTTTTATATGATTTCTCTAGTGTGTCAACGGGCACACCAGACTCACCCATGGCCTTTATTGCCTGGTGCTAGAAAGTTATTATGTCTTATCTCATTTAGTGTTGTTTTCACCTCTCAGTATGTCCTTTGATGCTAAACAACTTGAGAATGATCCTGCAGGTGGGCTTAGTAAGCTTAAATATGCTACTAGGAATGACTTGTCTTATTTACTGTATAGATGGGATATTCCCTTTATTACTTCACTGACGCATCACCAGCGACTTGAACTTGTAACTGACCATTTGGTGAAGATGGAATTAATTAAGGAGTCAGACCTAGACCCAGAAGACGGTGATTCGGAGAACGGAGCGAAAGAACCGCCTGTAGAGCGAAACAGGTCTCTTGAACGAGTGCATTTAGAGCTCGAACTACAACAGTTGAAGGCCTAAGAAAACGAAAAGCAAAGGCAAGAAAACGAAAAGCAATGCAAGAAAACGAAAACCAAAGACAGCACGAATTAAGACTGGCCCAAACTCAGCCTTTAGCTTCCAACAACCCTCCTCACGAATTTGATCTGTCCAAAAACATTAAATTTGTTCCCTCTTTCGTCGAGTCAGACCCAGATGGGTACTTTCAATTATTTGAGAAAACTGCTAATCACTTGAAGTGGCCATCTGATCAATGGATATGGTTACTACTCCCGAAACTGACAGGGAAGGCAGCTGAAGTTTTTCTTACTCTCTCTTTAGAAACCAGCAACTATAAGACTGTTAAGTCAGGTATTCTCGACGCTTATTCCATCACAGTAGAAGGTTACAGACAATCTTTTAGGAATCTCTCCAAAGCTCTCCAGTCCACCTATGCTGAATTCGCAGTTAAAACCTTAAAAGCTTATGATCAGTGGTTAAAAAAGGCTAAGGTAACTGCTATGGAAGGAGTTAGAAATCTTTTGGCAATGGAAAAGTTTAACAGAAGATTACCTCATCATGTAATGCTTTACATTGCTGACAAAAAAGAGCCAAACTGGCTGATGAGTATTCACTCATTCATAAGTCTGGGAGTCCTCGGACTCAGCATAAACTCGTGAACTCCTCCTCTGACAGCAAATCTGTGACCCCTTCAATTTCTCGTTCCTCCGGCTCTGTTACGAATAAGAAAAACCCCTTGTTCTGTCTTTATTGTAAGAAGGAAGGTCACAGTATTATGTACTGCAAAGACCCCAAGTGTCGTCAGTCCAAGCACTATGTACTTTTTACCAACCCTAGTGTAATTTCCGAAACAGCCCAGAGACCAGTGAAACCTGAAACTCCTCAGAAACCAGTTAATCATATTGTGAACTCAAACTCTGGGGATGATCCTTTTGCTCAGTTTATGTCCCGAGGTCATGTATCACTAACTAGTGAGTCTCTTCAGTTTCCAGTCAAAATCCTCAGAGACACAGGCGCTTCCCAAAGCCTGTTGTTGCGAAAGTGTTTGCCGGGTGTCGAAGGAAATGCCACGGGGGATCGGGTTCTGCTACGACAGCTAAACTCTTCGTTACCTGCTGTTGATTTGGTAAGGATCCATCTTAAGAGTGATCTTGTTCAGGGAGATGTGACGGTAGGGTTGATTGATGATCTTCCAATAAAAGAAGTAACACTGACATTGGGTAATGATTTAGCAGGTGGTTTAGTGGTACCAAATGTTCGAGTTCGAAGTGCTCCAATGGATGTCTCTCCAACTTCTACCCTTGACAAGGAACAACCTGACTTGTTTCCAGTATGCGTGGTGACGCGCTCACAAGCGCGGGCTGAAGAGAACACCACTGATGTAACTAATTCTCAAGTTGATTGTGGTTCACAAATTCTCTCTAGGGATAATTTAATCCTGGCGCAAAGTCAAGATAACACTCTAGCTTCTTGCTGAAGTCAGGCTATGAGTTCAAAGGAGGCTGTGGTAAAGATCCCTGGTTTCTATTATGACAATGGTTTACTAATGCGCCTATTCAGACCACCTCGGTTAACTTCAGCTGATGCTTGGGCTAGTATAGGTCAGGTTGTTGTTCCTTGTACCTTGAGACAATCACTACTTGAACTCAGTCATGATGGTGCCAGTGGCCACTTGGGATTATATAAGACCTACCACAAGATACTGGATCACTTCTATTGGCCAAACCTTAAAAATGATGTGAAAAGGTTTGTACAGTGTTGTCATGTTTGTCAGCTGGTAGGCAAAGTTAACCAACCTATACCTCCAGCTCCCCTTCAGCCTATTCCAATCTCATCTGACCCTTTTGAACGTATCATCATAGATTGTGTGGGGCCCTTACCTCGCACCAAAAAGGGAAACCAATACATCTTGACAATCCTGTGTCAAACAACCCGTTACCAAGAGGCATTTCCCTTGAAGAACATCCATGCAAAGACTATAGTTGCTCATCTTACTTCAGTGTTCACTCGGGTTGGTATTCCTCAAGTAATTCAAACGGACAGAAGTGTTTGACGATCTTGGCATCCAACAAAAGCTGTCCAGTGCTTATCATCCCGAATCCCAAGGTGTACTGGAACGCTGGCATGAAACCATTAATGTAATGATGCGGAAGTTTTGCCTTGAGCATGAACGGGATTGGGATGATTCCTTACAGTATTTGTTGTTTGCTCTTCGAGAGGCGAAACAAGAAAGTTTGGGATTTTCTCCTTTCCAACTCCTGTATGGAAGACAGGTACGTGGCCCGTTGAAAGTTGTTAAAGACAAACGGCAAAGTAATGACAATGCAACTCAAGAAACTGTGTCTAGCTATGTTTCAAAATTATGTAAAACACTCTTACAAGTGCGTACATTTGCTCAACAAAACTTAGCTCAATCTCAGCAGAAGATGAAAGAAAAATTTGATTCAAAGTCCAAAGTTCGAAAGTTCAGGGTAGGAGAAAAAGTACTAGCTTTCATTCCTACTAATACCATTCCACTGTCTGCTAAGTTTTCTGGCCCATGTAAAATATCAAAAGTACTCTTAAATAACAATTATGTTACAAGAGGATGGAATAAAGGCTGAATATAAAAGGGAAGTGGAGGAGCGATTGGGTAAATATAGAGTGGAGCAGATGGGGGACATGGAAGGTGTATGCAAGATATTCACAGATCAAATCTGTGCAGCATGTGAGGTGGTGTGTGGGGTGAAGAGAAGATGAAAGGGGGTTCAGGGAACAGCATGGTGGACTGAAGAGGTGAGAGAGGCTGTGGCACAAAAGAAGAAAGCATATAATGAGTGGATGAGGAATAGGGGCGTCGAAGTAGCTGAGAGACGGACGAGAGAGTTATATGTAGAGAGGAGGAGAGAGGTGAAAAGATTAGTAAGAGAGAGTAAGAAGAGAGTGAATGAGGAATTTGGAAGGAATTTGAGTGCAAAGTGGAGGGAATGTAAGAAAATATTCTGGAGGGAAGTAAAGAGAGCTAGACAGGGTGCCAACGAAGTCAGTGGGGGTGTGAAAGATAAAAATGGTAGATTACTAGTGGAGAAGGGAGAAAAAGTAAACAGATGGAGAGAACACTTTAATGAACTGTTGAACATAGAGAATGAAAGTAATGCAAGTATAAGTGGCTGGGGAATGGTGGGGAGAAGGAGGGTTGGGAGAAGAGGAAGAAATCAGTAGGATGGAAGTGGTAGAAGCAATGAAGAAAGTTAAAATGGGGAAAGCCCCAGGAATTGATGGAGTGTGTGGTGAAATGCTGAAGCATGGGGGAGAGATAGTAATAGAATGGATGTGGAAGGTGTGCAGATTGGCTTGGGAGGAGGGTAGAGTCCCGGAGGATTGGAAGTCAGGTATAATTATTCCTCTGTACAAAGGAAAAGGGGAAAAAGCAGTGTGTGGTAATCATAGGGGCATTTGCCTTCTCAGTGTAACAGGAAAAGTATATGGTAGGATACTTATTGACAGAGTTAGGAAAATAACAGAGGAATTAGTTGGAGAAGAACAAGGAGGTTTTAGGAAAGGAAGAGGTTGTGTAGACCAGATATTCATTCTTAGATCCTTAGTGGAAAAGTTTCTAGAGAAGGGAAAGAAGTTGTATGCAGCCTTCATGGATCTGGAGAAAGCATATGACAGGGTGGATAGACAAGGATTGTGGAAGGTATTAAGAATATATGGAGTGGATGGGAAGTTGTTGAAGGCAGTGA
>JAGKTI010017520.1:0-18439 GCA_018397915.1 Birgus latro
TCCCTGAATCCTGAGTCATGTGTGGGAGTGCGATAACAACTATGGATCAAATGGGAGGATCAAATGGGAGGACCAAACGACAAACTTCTACTATGAATGTTGAGGCAAATTAGGAAGTGTCTTGGTGTTGTTGGATAGTTGTGAGGCAAGAAGTGTGAAGAGAGAATGAGCAGACAAATCAAGGTGTAGTTTGAGTGTTGAGGTGCATAAGAAGTGTTTGTGTTGCAGGGAAGTTGAAAGTAGGTGGCACCCTTCCTTTACCGACTTATTTTACTTATTACACCCTTACATCCTCCTGTGTGGAATTTATCTGATAATATCAGTATACTCTGTCAATTACATACAAGAGGAAACTAATGGTGTAATGGGCAGAATAAACTGCTAAGGAAGAGGTCTTATGATATTTCCAAAATCACTTAGGATAGAACCGTAAGTGAATAGATTAAAAAAAAAAAAAAGAGATAGATTAAGGAAGTAATGTTTGAGGTGGGGCAGGGTGAGTCAAAACAGGGCATTCCATAGGGTCAGACCAGTAGCTTATGCTCTACCAAAGTGTGTTATAAAGACTCTACACGATTCTCTCTGTTACTACATACTGAGCAATGGTATCACAATAGTGTTCAGAGGTTGAGAATTTGAGTAGAGCACAACCGAGGTTACAAAATCACTCAGCCTAGTGTGAGGGGAGCATCCTTATGACATCACAGCCAATTTAAAAATATTGTCTAACTAATAACCATCATTGTTAAGGCAGTGCCATTGTACTTCTTGCCTCACCTCCTCTTGGGCTCTGCTTGCTACAAAACAGTACTGGTGTAGACAGCAACCAAACACAGCTGAAGGTATAATCATCATAAACAAAATTTACCTGTAACCAAACTCCTCAGGAATCAATTTTATGAACAGCCAAACTATACTGAGAATCAAATCTAGGAAAAGTAATCTATATTGTAACTCATATTTATGAAAATCAAACTATACTGAGAACCAACTTTGCAAAACCAAACTATAACTGTAATGAAATGTACAAGTAACTCAAGCCCTTACTGGAAACCACATTTACCAGCAATCCAATGGCACTGGGATCCAGTCACCAGTGCAAATACTGTAACCAAATGCTATCGTGTTACATAATGGCAAGTACTGGGTAAATGGCATGTACCAGGTAAGTGCGATGGGCATGGTACTGGGAGGAGTCAATGCTCTCACCCAGTACACCACACCCACCGCCTACACCCAGCACTTGTTTGAACCAAAGGAGGCAGCTAAAACTAAACTGAACCGCAATAAACTGAAGTGGGCAATATTCCTGGGAGACATTAAATTACAATAGAATTTATGATATTAAATTAGGACTGAAAGTCAAATTATTATGGCAGGAATTAAAACATTTAGTTCTGACAACGTTAAATTAAGAAGGAAAATAACAATATTAATTTACTAATATACAGTATTAAGGGAAATGTTAAATTAGTACTCAAATTTAAGCATCCAATAAGAACCAAAATTTCTAGTACATTGCCGGTAATCAAGACTGATATTTAAAAGTTAAATTAAGAATGAAGTAATGACACATTTAAAGCAGAGACATATTTGAAAATAAAAAGCTGGATGTATTAACAGAAACATAGCTTCGCATTTTGAGACTCCTTAATGTTCGGTTTTGCAACCAAGGAGTTAGACATTCAGAAAACAATACGTAACTAGACATTGAGACATGATATATGACCTTCTGTAAGTAAAGACACTGGAAAGAAAAAAAAAAGTGACACAAATCACAAAGAGGAAGTTGTCAGGCGAGGAGGGAGTACTAGGTCCACTCCTCCCCGCAACACACATGCACTGCTGTCTATGGCGGTCACTTGGACTAGAATCAAATGAGTCCCAAACAAAAATATAAGCATGGGAAGAACTAGAGTTGTGCAACACCAAAGTACTTGAGTTCAAACATTTCCAGATGCATAAATGGAAACAAAAAAAATCTTCTCAACTTGCTTCAATAAAAGAACAGCAAAATACTTGAGATAGATGTTTCCAATTGCATAACCGAGACAAATTTCCTCAAGTAATTCCAATCGCGGTACAGCATATTACCAAAAGCAAAAATTGGGAAAAAATCTGCTCAAGTAGTTCCGATCACAGCCCTTGTTCTCCACTTCTTCAACAAACCGAAATATAATCATCCGAGATCAAAGTAACAAGCTGGGTACTGCAGCATGGGTAGCGCCAGATTTTAACATTGTGGAATAATATGGAGAAATCTTTTGACACATAACAGTGAAAGTAAACATAATTCCATTCCATTATAATGAAAGAAAAGTTGACATATAAGGTGAATGCAAATGTAATTCCCTTCCTGTTTTTTCCAAGATCTGGCGTGGACAAGCTGAGTTTCCCCATTGGCACCAAAATGACACCCACTATTTATTATTGGTTTGAGACCCCATGGTGTACGACAAGCACCAGCTGAGTCTCCTCGAACCAGATCCATCCACATGCCAGATGTCAATCAGTAATGTATTCAATATTTTATTGCTCCCAATGGATACTTTCATTTATTTGGGGGGAGACTTTTGCACCTGTAAGGGTTATATATAGCAATTCATTACACATTTCCCCCAAAGTGCATAAAACTGTTTGTTCAATAGCCACCCACCCCCACCCCCCAAAAAAGTCATGGAACTGAAAGAATTAAAGTAGGTCCTAATTATAAGTCATGGATGTGTAAGGTGGAATTAGCACAACTGATGCTGTAGATGTGGGAATCTGGCAAATAACCCAGGTAACAATGAAACTAAATGGCAATTTTTCTGTAATCTATCAAGTACTGAACAACAATACAAAACATGAAAAAAAAAAAAAGGCGATGATTGATTAGTGTATACGACAAAAGCGATGCTGGATGATCCCCTAACTATACCCATTACAAGGATGTCTCGCTTGCAGGATGGAACTGGGTCAGGGTGCTGTAGCTGTGGTGCCGCTACACTACACGTTGTCTTATTACTGTTGACATCCTTAAACCCCTGAATCCAGGTGACGTCCTTTTTATTTTCACTGTTACCAGACTATCCTATTCAACATACAACTGGTCACTTGTACTGAAGGGGGTTGCTATATCTAATCCCTTCAGTTCAGAGTTTACCTGAAGCTGAATAAAATTGTCGGGAGATGGCTAGGGGGGGAAAAAAAGAAAGAAAAAAAAAAGGCGTCCCTGTGCTCAGTGGAAGCAATTTGAACTTGTAGGTGGGCAAGTTTAATATTGTGTTCCAGACTCATAATGTAAATGGTAAATACTGAACAAGACTATGACACAACCGCTCTTGAGATTTTAAGTCTGAATAAGTAAGTGAACAATCAAATTACATAATGTAAAACAGAATATAAGCACCATTAATCCATATGGAAAATCAGCACTAATATTTGTAATCAAGCATAAAAAATATTCTGGCATCTTACTGCCTAAACTCTGGTACGGAACCTTATATATTGCCACTGTTACATCAATGAGAACTTAATGTATTTATGCGCAGGTACACTTAGTAACCTTAATGAGAGGGGCTGCCGACACAGCCATGTGTACTGAGTCACAAACCCTTGTGTGTAACTGGCTGAGAGAACCCTCCAATGTGTACTGTACAATGTACATCCATCAATCACACAAGCTGATGCTTACAAACCAGTGATACAACTGAAGGTGTATACAACAGTAACATTATAATAGGCCATATTATCTACTGCCAATTACAGAGCAGTATCAGCTTAGGAACAAGTGGATGTACACCCCAGCATGTTGGGCAATACAGCATGTTACACTACAGGGTCTCTAGTGTCGAAGTGTGACTCTGTCCGCCAGACAGGCAGGGCATCCTATGCCTGGTTGTAGTGCCCTGGAGGTCCTAGAGGCCACGGGACTCCAGTGTCGGCACCCTTGGGACTCGAGGCCTGGGGATCGACTCGCCGACCCAGGGTTGAGCAAAGTCTGGTAGTCCACAAATGCACTGGATTGCGATGTATTTTTTCTGCCAGCACAGCGGCAAAATTATAACACCAATTCCTTTGGAATGAATTTAACAATTAACTAAGCTACACTAAATGCTAAGAGCCAACCAAGACATTTATTATAGAATCAAGGTCCTCATTGGCTTCCAGTCTTTTTGAGGCCTCGGGGAAAGACTTGAGCACATCATCGGCACTGAGGGAGGGCAGCTTCCAGGGTGGTGCATCTTCTGGCCGGGTGAGGTCCATGTTGGAGCTGCCCTCCCCACCCCATTCACTGTACTCATTATTGTTCATTGAATCCAGGTCTGTTTGTGAGGAGAGACTCAATACCGAGCACCAGTTGATGGCATCTGTACGCTCCTCCTGCTGTGGGGGTTGTGGTCGTGGGGAAGCTGGGACTGGTGACTCCTCAGCTTCCGCTGCATTCTCCTCCACACCTGAGGGGCCCTGGCTGGTCTCCGTGTGAGTGTGGGTAGGCAAAGCTGAGTAGGTCCGCAGGTGTACTGTCTCTCGGCCGTCATATGCAGGTGTGTGATCCTCTGGGAGGTACTGCACTGCAGGGTAGCTGGTCACTGAGGGACTGTAGTGGGGGTTGGCCAGGCTAGTAGGTGTGGACGGAGGTGGTGATACAGGGGCTGCCAGCGGAGATCCCACCAGAGGGCTGTGCATGGGGGGCAGTGGCCCCTCCGAGGGAGCGGGAGACGCGGGTGGCGAGGACGGAATGGGCTCTGGGCAGGGCGGGGTTCCTGGGCTGGGAGAGGCTCCTTGCATATGTGGGTGGGTAGTGTGGGCGTGGGAGTGTGCCAGGAGGGATGCCACACTCACGCCCTCAGCCTCCAGCTCCCGCTCAATGTGTCTGAGGGTGTTGCAGATCAGCACAGACCGGTGAAGGCTGGGGTCCGGGAACTGACGAAATCGGTTGAGTTTAAACATGGACAAATTGAGCACTGAGAGGCGCTGCTGGTGGTAGCAAGCTGGCCGTGGGTTGCCTCTAGTGGGGTCACAGTAGGGGGACATGCACCGAGGAGGGCCACGGGAGGGAGGTAAAGCAGATCTACCCCCAGCATATGCACCCCCACCATATCCATAGCTGCACCCACTCTCCCCCTCAAAGCTGGTGTAGTTCTCTCCACTGGGGTAGACATTATAGGGGTTGGGGCTGTAGCTCTGACGGGGGTTGTAATAGAGGTTGGGCTGACCATATGAGCTAGGGCTGGTGTAGGTCTGGTTGTAGGTCTGAGGGTAGCCAGAGGGGGATGTGGTATAATTGCCACACTCGTTGCTGAAGGTGTGGGTATATGGGGAAGCGCTACCCAGCTCCAAGTAAGACTTCCCATTCTCATCACACTGGATGGACTGGCTACTAGAAGACTTAGTGGGGGAGATCTCCATGTATTTGTTGGTAGCTGGTTGGGATCCATCGTAGTAATTGCAACTTTCCCATGCAGGTGTGCTTGGGCGGGAAGGGTAGGCCTCCCCAGAGTAAGTGAAAGGATGGGGCTCATATGCAGGTGAGGGAAGTGCACCCTGGTAGGTGCTGGTCACAACGGTTGCAGTTTGTGTTGCTGTGACTGTGGTGAGGCCGCCCATCATGCCTACACTGCGCTCCTCCCGTCCTGCCGTGGTGGTGATGGTGCTTGTGGTGACAGGAGAGGAGGGAGAGGTTAGATGAGGTGAGGGGAGGGCCAAAGGAGATGGGAGTGAGTGGGTGAGCAAAGGAGCTGGAGAGGAGGGAGAGGTGTGGGTAGTGGTGGAGGTGATGGTAGTGAGGGGAGCAGGTGGGGTGGAGGTGTGGGTGGTGGCAGCCAAAGGAAGAGACAGAGGAAGGATAGTAATGGGGGAGAAAGGAGCTGGAGTGACAATGGGTGATGCTGGGGCCGGAAGGGGAGATGGCAGAGTGGTGGTGACGACGGACGGTGAAGGGACGGGGATGGAGATGGGTGAGGGTGTGACTGTGAGAGGCAATGTGAGTGGAGGGTTGATAGTGGGTGAGTGGGGGGTGGGGCTGAGTGCATGTGGGATGGGGACAGCTGGGGGTGATGGGGCAGCAGAAGGTGGTATGGAGTGAGGTGAGGGTGGGACGGGGCGAGGCGAGAGTGGAATACAGTCCACGACAGGTGACGCTATACTCGACGTGACGAAGGTGGAGACACTACATGTGCTGGTGGGCGCAGGGGCGGAGGGTGGGGCCAGCACCTGAGACAGAGATAGCTGGAGGGAGGTGGAGGCCACGGAAGTCTTACTGGAGGCTGATGAGGAGTCGGAGGTCAGTGCTCGTCCCTCAGTTTCATCATCGGAGGAGTTGTCTATGGAGTTGCTATCAATGAAGCCAGAATCCTTGTCCTCCTCGTCGTCAATAAAGTCATCGTCGCTCTGGTCGTCATCGCTGGAGTGGGCATAGTGGTGGCGGTGCGTCGGGATGCTAGGAGTCGCTGCGTGAATGTCCTCCTGCTCCAGTCTGGTGTTGGAGTCACTGGCCCCGCTGGTCAGCTCACACTCAGAGGGGGCAGTGTGGGCGTGGGTGGAGGCGTGGGCATGTGTGAGGGTAGGGTGGTGCAGCACGTCCTCAGCACACAGCGCGTGTGGTGGGGATGTACACAGCACCTTGGTGGGAGGCACCGAATCATCACCCTCCTCCCCTGACCAACTGCGCTTGCCACTTGCTCGAGGAAGCCCCATTGTTGAATGCCCCTGCAAGAAAAAACAAAGTCAGGTCCACCTCATCCGTTATAACATGATATACTTATTACACATACTATCCACTCCCAATTTCTCTCAACAATATTACCTCAGTTTTAAGTCTGAGCTGATATTAAGTCAGGCAGTGGGAAGAATAACCTATAAGACTAATCATATCAAAGGGGTTATGACTGTTTTTGATCCTTTCACTATACTGTAGTAGGTTTGTTTTAACCTGACGGAACTGGGCAATTTCCCAAAATCTGAATACTATGTTGTTCTATATGTCTTAATTATGAGATGGGAACGAGTGTCCCTGGCCATTTGTCAAACTTTCCATCCAGTCTTATTAGAAAATGCCATCAGCTGCGCGGAGAACTGGAACGTTTGTCAGGTTAAAACAAACATGCTACAGGACTGGCTCCCACAAGCCAATAACATCTAGAGTAAAATTAATAATACACAAACATGATGTCATCAAAGTGATGTGGTTGAGAATCACCTTCAAAAGCATTACCGACGGCTTGCCTTGTATCGCTTAGTTACCCTTGTTACACCAAACACCTATTTAGTAAAGATTCACCCAAAAGTTAAGTTACTCTGTGTAATATCTTACATCCAAAGTGATAGCTACATAACCGCAATAATACTTTACTTCATGCAAATTTAATGCACATAAAATCAAATTAGGAGCGAAATTATCTCATTTCTTGAAGATCGTTACTCCCATGTAATCTAATCCATTTAAACAGATCTTTAACTAATGTAATCAATGCAGAGGCCAATAAAGGGTCTGCTTGCATTTAGGATATATATATATATATATATATATATATATATATACTGTGGTGAGAGGGTGGTGGCGGAGGGAAGTAGGTAAAGAGGGCGGGCTGCCACTCGTCCCAGTCCGCTCCTACCCGCGACTTCGGCTTACTTGACCTCCATCAATAACCAAGTAACTGCTACATCACACATTAATTCACATTCATACATTTACACGTCCTCGTTACACTATAAAGTAAGAGCATCGGAGTTAAATGCAAGTTCAAGATAAAATTAAATTCAACTCATGCATCGGGACGCGGGGAGCAGGGACTGGGAACCGTGCTAGCCTTGGTGGCGGCTGGCTGGCTGGCGCAGTTCAAACCTCTCTCATCTACAGCGACTATCATACCATCCTAACACTACCCGTCCCTCAAATAATTCCTGATTACTCCACCATACTGATTCAAACTCCCGAATATCCCCTGCTGGAAAATGTACAAACTTGGCCCACGAATGGCAACTCTCCATCCCAACACTACCCTCAACTTCAAAATAAATGCCTTTAAAATTCTTTCACTACATTAATAATAAAACTCCCGCGTTTTCGTTCTGCCCGAAAATATATCAACTTAGTTAAAAAATTACAATCTTCAATCAAATTCACATAAAGAGATCATCCTTGGCGTCCCAGTATCAACACCTGTAACAAAGTAATTAGCAAATTGCGCGGAAAAGAGCAGGGAGATAAAGGAAGAGAGGCGGGAGACAGAGAGAAAGGAAGGAGAGGCGGGAGAGCGGAGGGAGAGAGGGAGGAGGGAGAATGAATTATAGGTGGCGGGCGGGAGGGAGAGAGGGAGAGGGAGGGGGAGAGATGGAGGGAGGGTGAGAGAGAGAGAGACAGAGAGAGGCGCGGGCTGGGTGCGCGGTGGAGGGGTTAGTGAAACACCGCGGGCAAACACCGTGGATTTCAACGCCACTATCGCCCACACACCCACATTATACTGCAAAGCCCTTATGTATTCAATAAAATGTAGAAAATGCCACTCCACGCCATGACGCCACATATGCCAAAATCTCCCTTATACACGAGCCACATCACGAAACCGAACATCATTACGAGCCACGAGCCACACTCCCACATGGCCTACAGCGAAATCCAAACTACACAGAAAAGACGTTATAAATCCATCTCTACGCCACACATAACGAAATCCCTCGTCCACATTCCAGTATCAAATTTTCAGCGCCCTTCACCGCCACACTCCCACATATACAGCGAATCCCTTATACTGTAGTCAGATTTTTACCGAGTGTGGGTGAAATCCAACCCCTTTCTGCAGTGATGGCCAAGTGTGGTAAGATACAAATTATTCTGATTAGCAACCAAGAAGATTCATCCCTACCTCATGAGACATCGAATTTCCACTAGTATTTACATTGTGATTTGTCCAGTTCCGTGAGATGAAAACAGACTATAAGGTAAAAACCACTTAAAACCACTACCACATGGGTCTATACCAAATTATATCCCAAAACTATCAGAAAAAAGAAAACGAAAGTGAACTACAAAAAATATGGGCAAAATTTAATGCCAAAACCTGAAAACACGAAGAAAACTGAAGCTATGAATATTAAAACACGAGTCTGCACTAAATATACCAAAAACAGATATTCACACACACACACACACACACACACACGAGTAACAAAAACAGCAAATACGAAAAAAGGAAAAGAAAAACGAGTCTCCCCTGTGATATAACGAAAACGTAAATAATGAGGAAAAATTCTTGCATTCATTTAAAAAAAAAAAAAAGGTTCGTACCGTGACACATCGATCGCAGCGTACCGTCCACACGTGCCCGAGAACCGTACCACACCGCAGAACCACCTAATACTACCACACCCCCCAACCACACCACACCACAAAACCTACCACACCACACTATAAAACCTACCACACACTCCAACCATTCCACACCACAAAACCTAACACATTACACCATAAAACCTACCACATCACACCACCATACCGCAAAACCAACCACACAACACCACAAAACCTACCACACAACTACACCACATCACACCATACTAATCCGCCACACCACAAAACCTACCACATCACCACAGCACACCACACTACACCGCCACACCACAAAACCTACCACACAACTACAGAGAACACCACACCACAAAACCTACCACACCACAAAACCCACCACACCACCACAGCCCAGGCCGCCGCATTTCGTACCACAGTGCTGGTGTGGTAGGCAGGCAGGGAGAGGCGGGCACGTGGATGGTACCCTAAGGAGGTGGCCGTGCAGTGTACCGTGCCGTACCCTCACACTCTACGTACCCACACTCCCTAGCATAACACACTCTATGTACCCACACTCCCTAGCATAACGCACTCTATGTACCCACACTCCCTAGCATAACACACTCCACTTACCCACACTCCCCAGCATAACACACTCTACGTACCCACACACCCTTGCATAACACACTCTACACACCCACATACCCTTGCATAACACACTCTACGTACCCACACTCCCTTGCATAACACACCGAAAATTGAAATCAGGCTCAAAGTAACTCAAAATCAAAGTGAGGCTCAAAGTACGAGTACGTAGTTTCAAAGCTAAAAGAAAATGTTCAAAGCCACAGTAGGTCTCGTGGTAGAGGTAGATCCGCTATAGTTATGGACAGAGTGCGGTGTGGTGTGGTGTGGTACGGAGTGTGGTGTGATGTGGTAGGGGATGTAGTGTGGTAGGAACATGGTGTAGTGCTGTGTCGCAGGGATGAAGTATGGACTGGAAGAAGTGTGGTGTGGTTGTGTGGCAGATATGTGATGTGGTGTGGTGAGGTGTGGTAGCAGATGCGGTGTGGTAGAAATGTGATGTGGTGATGTGGCAAAAGTGTGGTGTGGTTGGGTATGCCACAATGACGCTAACAGTGGAGGCTTGGGAGGAACAGAGGCTCCTTGTGTGCTGTGGCGGGGCATTCTCTTCATACTGCCTCATGCTGGCCCTATCTTGCCTCATACTGCCTTGTCTTGCCTCATCTCTCCTCATATTGCCCTACTTACCGTACTTCACTCTTCCTCACATTGCCCTATCCTGCCTCATACTGGCCCTATCTTGCCTCCTACTTCCTCATACTCGCCATATCTTGCCTCATCCTTCCTCATGCTGGCCCTATCTTGCCTCATCCTTCCTCATACTGGCCCTACCTTGCCTCATCCTTCCTCATACTGGCCCTACCTTGCCTCATACTGGCCCTATCTTGCCTTATCCTTCCTCATACTGGCCTGAACTGTGCTGTCTATCTCATCCTCCCTAATACCCGGCTTCAATCTTGCCTGTCTCGCCCTCACCTCACAAAACCCTAACCTGCTTTACCTTATACTCGTCCTAATACCGTATACCCTATCCCACCTTCCCTTATACTGTGCTAGCTTTCCTACACGGTTCTTAGCTGCTCTACTATCCTACTATTTAATATCCTTCTGTATACTACCCTATTTCTCCTTATCCTGATTTTCCCATTACATTCCATTTCATGCATTTCAGATCGCTCATTTATTTACAACTTTTGCTGCCATCACTGCTATCAGCGTTTTCATTAATATCTACTACCACTACTACTACTACTACTATTCCAGTTATCAATACCACTTTCATATTCCACCATACCACCCAACCAGCTTCATCCAACCACATCACTACCTACCTACCACCACCACCATACTCCCTACCACAACCACGACCACCACGAGCCCTACCACATCCACTACCAGCACCACCACACTCCCTACCACCACCAGCAAAGCCACCACGTGCATGCCAGTGGGCGACATGCAACCACCACCACCACCACACGCAACCACGCCCAAGACAACAACCAAACACCACCAGATTATCACTGCAATTACTCTAATGTGTCCTGGACCTGCAGATCGATGTGTGTGTGTGTGTGTGTGTGTGTGTGTGTGTGTGTGTGTGTGTGTGTGTGTGTGTGTGCTTTAAAGATGGTACGTGTGTGTAGATGGGAGTAGCTATATCTACTAAGCAGTGTACTTGTGCCATCTTCTTATGTAATCCCGGTCAAAAATCCCTTTACATTAGTGGGATTGAAAACTACAGAAGCGAGAACCGAATCCATCTGAGACTGAATTAGTTTAGCGAGATCCTGTGAGGTTTTGAGGTGGTGTAAATGAACTTCTGATCACGGTTATATTTGAGAGAGAGAGAGAGAGAGAGAGAGAGAGAGAGAGAGAGAGAGAGAGAGAGAGAGAGAGAGAGAATACTGGTAGGGGGAAGGAGACAAAAACTTGAGTCTCCCTTCTCCTCCACCTCGCCTCCTCTCCCCTTCTCCTCCTCCACCTCGCCTCCTCTCTCCTCCTCCTCCTCCACCTCGCCTCCTCTCTCCTCTTCCTCCCCCCTTCCTTTCCTCCTCTCTTCGTCTAGAACCACTACCAATTTTTCACAAGGGATTTTTTTTTCTTTCTCTCTCTCTCTCATTCCATCGACTACTTTAACTAATTCCATTTTTTTCAACGCCAACCCACTCACCCAAACCCTCTCCACTCACTCACCCAAACCCTCTCCACTCACTCACCCATATCCTTCCACTCACTCACCCATATCCTTCCACTCACTCACCCATATCCTTCCACATCCGTACCAACATCCACCTACACCCATCCACACCTACGTAACCACACGCCCCTCATTACACCTGGGTCTACCTACACATATTACACCCACCCTCCTCCAAACACCTTAGTTACAATCGGTCACTTACACCCGGCTATCTGCACCTACACTCACCACCCTACACCTTGCCGTCTACCTACAGCCAGTTCACTCATCTACACCCACACTTACCCACCAACACACCTAGGTATTGGTCTAGATCCACAATTATCCACCTACTCATCCACGCATGTCTATCTATCGATCCAGCTATCTATCTTTCCCTATGTTCACCCACCTAAACATTTAATCTAACACCTCATTCTACCAGAGTCCCCCGTATACTGAGCGAGTGACAGTGTGTGTGTGTGTGTGTGTGTGTGAACCGACTGTCTGAGTGTAACTGGATGAGTGACTGAGTGGGTGAATGACTGATTAAATGTGACTTTATGACTGTCTACGTGTAACTGAATATGTGACTGTCAGGGTGTGTATGACTTACCCAGAGACTGACTGTCTGCGTGACCGAAAGAGAGAGTATCAGTTTGCGTGAAATGACTGACTGTGAGTGAATGGATCGACTGTGTGACTGTCTACCTCCCTCCTGTCATCCCCGACTGGCTGTTCCCCCACCCCCCCGACTGGCGGGCTGGGAGGGGCGCCGCCCCCCAGGCGCCGCCGCTACAGAAAATGGGATCAATTCGGTAGGGGGGGCTCATAAAAAGAAAATTAAGGGGGCCAGATCGGTTGGGCCTAACTCGTCCACGCTTACTAGACCATTTTGACTCGTGTTTGGCCTCGTGTTTTATTGACTCTTATTAATACAGTGTTTTATTTGGGGTAAGGTAGAGGGTCGATAAACCTTGAGCAATGTTGTCTAGCGTAGAGTGGCATTTCCATGACGACGGGGTAAATAGTGGTGTTTTCTGCAGCCCCGGCCACTGCGCAGGCGCCAACCACTCGCCAGCGCTCTCCCTCTCTCTCTCTCCGCCACCACACTCTACCTCTCTCTCCCTCTCTTATCATATACTTTTTCTCTCTCCTCCATTCTCCCCACATTTCTTCCCCCTCTATTTACACACACACACACACACACACACAATTCTCCCCCTCTAAACACTGAATGCGCTGTTTTTAAAATTACTACAACAGCGTTCAAGTTAGAAAACCCGACATTAAAGATTAAACGTTAACTGCGCCTGCGTCTCTCTCTCTCACTCTCTCTCTCACACACACACACTGCATCACCTCTCTCTCTCTCTCTCTCTCTCCCATACACTAATAACTAACTTACAATAAATTACACATCTTCAAAATCATTCGTTTGGATTCGCGCCAGAACTGAGCGAGAGGAGAGAGAGGGAGGGAGAGAGAGGGTAGAGAGAGGGAGGGGGGGGATATGTGTGGAAGCTGCAATAAGGGCGAGAGTCGTGTGGTGGAGAGTGAGGGTTTGGGTCTTATGGGAGGCGGGTGGAGGGCTTGTGTAAGAGAGTTCCTCCACCTCCCCTCCACCACCACCTCCACTACGGCAGCTTCAACTCCACCATCCACCTCTCTCTCTCTCTCTCTCTCTCTCTCAAAACAATGATTAAAAATGAGTTGAGCCAACCTAATTTGATTTATGAGAGAGAGAGAGAGAGAGAGAGAGAGAGAGAGAGAGAGAGAGAGAGAGAGAGAGAGAGAGAGAGAGAGAGAGGATGAAACTGTGAAAGGAAATTCTGAGTAAGGGATGAATGACTAAGTGAGAGTGAGTGGAAAGTGTGAACGAGTGTGAGGGAGAAAAAGTGTGCAGTCCAAGAGTGTGAAGTGTCAAGGCTAGGGTGCGCGGTATATAAGTGTGAGGGCGTGGAGTGCGTTAAGTGTGAAAGTATGGTGGGAGTGAAGTGTATTTTAGGTGAGAGGTGGATGAAGTGTGGAGTGTGAAGAGTGCGTGTGCTGGGAGTAGTGTGCGTGGTCTGAGTGTGGTGGGAATGTGGATGGAGTGAGGAGTGTGAATCAAGTATGAAGTGAAAGTATGCAAGATGGATAGGCATGAAATACGAAGTGTACTGGAGAAGGGTGAGTGGAAGAAAGTGTGAAGTGAGCAGGGAGGGTGGCGTGAGAGATGGAGGTAGAGGAAGCCGAATGAAGTGTGGAGTGAGGAAGTGTGTGTGGGAGGGGGGAGTGAAGGGAGGCATGGGGTGGATGGAAGTGAAGTGTGGAGAAAGTGGAATGAAGTGGAGTGAGAGGTGGAGGAGTTACAGGAAGCAGGGTGGAGTGAGTGGGTGGAGGTGTGTGGTGGACTCCGGAGGCAGGGTGTGGAGTGGACGACCCTCAGACGCTGGTGTAGGAGGCTCACTCTCTCTCACCACGTCTCTCTCTCTCGGCGAGCCTACTACTTGCTGGTGTCGACTGAGGTCTTCACGAGGGTGTGGGGCTGCGACTGACAATGACCGCACACACACGCACACACATACACGCTGCTCCATGCCACCTGTTGGCCCCTCACTACACACACACACACACACAAATGCAAAACCTCTACTTAAAAAAAATCGTACTCACACACACACACCAAATATCCACATGCAAAACTTGCTGCACACACACACACACACACATACACACAAATTCCAAAATATGCACATGCAAATCGTCCACTTCACACACACACACACACAAATTCCAAAATATGCACATGCAAATTCTCCACAGCTTCACACACACACACACACAACCAAAATATGATCAAGCTAACGATACACAAATAACAGCAAAGTATACATTCTTTAACTTCCTGGGGGAAAAAAATCATGAATGAATAACCTCTAATCTATGGGGAAAAAAAAGCGTTTACAAATACTGTATATAAGTTGTAAATCTCATAATTTACCATGTTTCATTCTACCTATCGATGTAAATAATTCTGATCTATAAATCATAAAGCCTCTCAAAGTCCGTCTATTCAAACTTCATATTACCACTTATCCATAAAACCAAAGTAAATTTCAAAGTAAAAAGTGACAGCCAAAATGTGAGGAAAAAAAAAAATGATAAAGCTGACAGGCGCTAATTTCACAATGCAAAAAGCAGTCAATTTCGGTAAATTATCTAGTTTACAATTAACGTTAATTTTAAAACTAATTATTTTGAAAGTGAACAGCAACGTTACCACCAAATTTGCAATTGATTAGTTTTAATTGTAAGACCACCATTTTTCCCTGCTAAATGCGGATTCATTCAACACTTCAAACCAATACAAACTTTACGTTGTACAAAAGAAGTGCTGATTTCAAAGCGCAAAAAGTACCATTAATTTCAAAATGCCCGGATTGTAAAGAACAGAAGGAAAACATTAATTTCAAAATCTCAGCTGCGTTAAATTCAATTACCAAAAAACTCAAATTTACACAAAATCTAAGCGGCTTTAATTTCAAAACCACGGTGGACGAGTCACTTCAAAACTCGTCAAAAACCATCTTAATGTAGAGTTTGGCGTGACGCAAAGGCCACCGCTATCTTCGCTCCAAGTCCCAGGCGACGGAATGTGACGCCAACTTAAAAATGCATAATTATTAAGTCACAGGAAAGACTTACACGCCTAAAATTTCACCTCTCTCTCTCTCTCTCCACAAGTCTTTCTCTTCCAGTCTCCCCCTTCGACCCATTTCCTACCAACTTGAGATCTTTGCCTCCCAGACGCAGAGGTACCAGAAGTAAGGGGGGGAGGGGGTGTAGGTGAACAAAGGTGGGGAAGGAGGGGGCACTACCAGGTTAGATAGTGAGGGGGGGAGGGGTTGAAGTGAGATAGGGGCATAACAGTTCGCTAGATGTCTGATTTAGTTTTCTTTAATTTCTTTGTTTTGATTCCTCCATATTTCTGTGCGGCGGCGGCGTGTTTTCTTGTTTTCCTCCCGAGCTGTGTTTGCTAGACTGTGGCGCCCCCGCACTGCCCCGCCCCGCCAGTCTGGGCCTTGTGGTGCGGGGCGGGAAGGGCGACACTCCCCTGACTCCCGGATGTTTTGTCCGACCCACGTAAAGCCGCATTTATCAACTCGCCTAAGCTTAAATTCTGAATAACATTGCTCGTGCGTAGGTTTGTCGTTACTCCTGGTCCTGCCATACAGTTCCCGGCCAAACCAGACTGAATATTAAAGATCCTAGGCAGAGAAAAAGGCTGCCGATAACAATTAACTACTAGGAAGGCCTGTTTACCGTAAAAATTGGTTGAAAATCTTTATAAATGCGACCCGTAGCAACCAACCAACGCCGTTATTCCAATTTGGTCTGTGAGTCACCCGCGCGTGAGGGCTGAACTCCCGTCCCATTGGCTAACTTATTGTTCGACCAAGAGTAGAAGGGCGCTGCGCATGCGTCACACTCCGCCATTTTGGACTCTAGCGCACGGGGCAGTAAAGGTGGAAATCCCGCACCATAGCGCTGGCGGCTGCCTCGGGGAGCACACCCCACATCATACAATTTAGACCCCTATTGCTAGCAGCGTTAGGGTGATATTGGAGTGGAGGAGGGAGGAGTGGAAGGAGGGAGGGGCGAGGGGAGACGGAGGGAGGAGGGAAAGAGGGAGACCCAACGGTGACTGGCCGTGGAGAGCGGGACGGGGCGAGCAAAAAACCCCCGTCGGATAGAGGGCCACAAGGACGCTGGTTCTGTGCAGCGCCTGTCATATGTTAGTTGCTAGATAGTCGGGTGGACAGTTGTAAATTCTATCGCGTCGTACATAGAATCGAGTTTGGCGTGCGCGTGCACCGGGGTAAAGATGGCTCATATGCTAGGCGGTGGAAGGGGCGAAAGTGTCATGCGCCGGTGCAGGGTAGAGTTAGTTCATATGCTAGGTGGCGGTAGGGGCGGGTTTACAGCCACAGACCAGCCAGGCAAAGTTGATCCATGTGGCAGGAAGCTATAGGGGCGAGTTTGCCGTGTTCTGTAAGCTAGGAAAAGTTAGACCATGTGGCAAGAGGAGGTAGGGGTGAGTTTAGTGCACGTAGCGCGGTACATGAAGTTAGTTCATGCGCTAGGAGACGGTAGGGGCGAGTTTAGCGTGCGGCGGAAGGTAGACAAAGTTGGCTCATGCGACAGGAGGGTGTAGGGGCGAGAGTGGAGCGCCGGGGACTGGTATTTGGCAGAGGGAGGAAAGGTGGGGACTTGGGAAGGAGGGGGGTGAGGGGAGAGAGAGAGAGAGGCCACGTCGACGACTCACCCTCCCTCCCTCCCGTCCACGGCCGCAGCTGTGGACCAACTGCTCCGTCGGGCGTCTCCTCACCCTCAATTTGTAGCGGACACATTTGTTGGGCTGCGTGCACACTGGAAACACTTCTAGAGGCACCACCACCACATGACTCACGCGCCTACACCAAACCACCATTGGCAGTATCAGTTGTAGAGATGACACCACGCGGAACACACTGGCACACACACGCTCCCATACACACACACGCACATGGTCCTGAACACATACACACACACACACACACTAGCTCTTGCCTCTATACACGTCTCAATACAAATGTAACAAGAGTATACAGGCCTTATCAAAACGTATGGTTCTCCACATACACACGCACAGAAGCTACTACATACAACATAACGCATATGGGCCTCAACACACACACACACACACACGACTAAAGGACACATACACATCCCCAACACTTCACTTGCACTCAAAACAGGCACAATATTTCACAAATTCGACAAAAGATACATTAATTATAACTTTACTCAGCCTTCACATTACAAACACACACACATACACACAAGCATCACCACTATGGACAAACCCTACACTGACTCGAATACACAACATGGAGGGGCCCCATCAGTTCAAACATACTGAAGATGCGCCAAATATTACCCAAACCAACTCAAACGAACCAACACTGAATATGTTAAACTCAATCAACACAAAAGAAAACCAAATACATAATACAAATATCCACTCAACCATTCCAAAATACTCCTAAGCAAACGCAACTTACCCAAACTTCCCAAAAGTGCCCAAACTAACCCAGACATGCCCAAAGCTCGTCCAAACACGGGCAAATCGCGTCGAGCTCTGGAGATTCGCGTGTGATCGGATATTTACGGTGATGGACGAAGAAATGTGGCACCTCCCCTCTCCCTACCTTCCTTTCCTCCCTCCCTACGCACGTGAGGGGAGGGGAGAGAATGAGGGGAAGGAGAAAGGGGAAGGTTGGTCCTGGAGGGAGGGAGGAATGAGGGAAAGGGGAAGAAGAAAGGGACATGGAGAGAGAGAGAGAGAGAGAGAGAGAGAGAGAGAGAGAGAGAGA
>JAGKTI010017521.1:0-18439 GCA_018397915.1 Birgus latro
ATAAAAGAACTTACTGAATTGGAACGCATTTCAATTTAGTGTCCCGTACACTTTGCCTTAGGTAGTGTATCGTGGCCTACGTAGTGTACCTTGGCCTAGAGAATGCATCCTGCTCTATGGGGTACATTTTGGCCTAGAAAGTGTACCTTAGCCTAGGGTGTGTACTTTTCCCTCGAGTGTGTATCTGGCTCTGGAGAGTGTTTCGCGGCCTAGAAATAGTTTAATGACCTAGTGGGTATCTTGGCCTAGAGTCTGCATCTTGGTCTAGAAAGTCCACATTGGCCTGGAGTGTGTCTTGGCTCTGAGTGTGTATCTTGGTCTAGAGTGTGTAGGAAAATGTCCATATTGAGTGAAAGTGTTGTCCCAGGAGACCAAGTGGCGCTGATGGGCCATTGTCCATTGATGGGTAAATGTCGGGTCCGGGTCGTCCATCCATCAGTGTGAGGGGCAGGGAGGGGGCCTCGAGGTACCCCATCACTCAACGTCATCCACTTCTGACCCGACCCCTTACTCTCTCCTCTCCTCTCTTCTTGCTGCTCCTCCTCCTCTCCTCATTCCTCGTCTCTCATCACCCTCGGAGCAGCCCCTCATTCCCTACCCTCCGTTCATCTGTCATTCTGCTCGGCTTGTCTTTCCCTAGGTGTCCTTTTCATTTTTTTTTATTTTTAGCGACTTTTTTCAGTCTTCCATTCGAAATACCGAGTCCTACCTCCTCTCCTCATTCCTCCTCTCTCACCACTCCCTATGCAAGTCATCACTCCACTTTCCATGTTCATCTCTGCTCCTTTCTCTCCCCATTCCTCTTCTCTTCACTCTCTAAGCATCTCCTTATTCCCTTCTCTCCAGTCATCTCTCGTTGGTGTCTTTTTCAGCCCATCATTTCATACTAGTTTTCTGCTCTAAATACTATAATCTAAATCCAACATCCCCTCCTTATTCCTCTTCTCTCGTCACTCTCGCATCAGTCTCTATTTTCTCCCTTTCTCCTCCTCTCCCTCCTTTCCTCGCTTCTCTTCCCTCACCTCTCTGTCTCCCTCTCTCTCTCTGGCCTTCATTCCCTTCCCTCCATTCATCTATCATTCAGGTCGACTCGTCTTTCCCTCGGTGTCTGTTTCGCTCTCGATTTTTTTTTCAGCGCCTTTTTCTTCATACACGTTAGTTTTCCTTTCGAAATACTAGGCATCAGAGTCTTCCTAGTACACGCCCCAGTAGTTAAATTTGCTACTTACATGTACACTGTTTCAGCTTTTAATTCTTTCACCCCAAGTACGCTATTTCAAGTCTAACCTTGCTGTCTCCAGATGATTTTATTCAGCTTTGGATTTTTGTTTAAAGAACGAGAGGAATATATCATCATTCATTAACCCTGTTACTACTACGGCGCTCTCCTAAGTTGAGTAAAATCGTCTGGTGGAGGCAAGAATAAACTCAAAAGTACGTCACCAAACTGAAGGGGTTAACTGCCTAAACTATATATACAGTATATTTTTTAGTCAGTACTTTACCTACCAAACATCCATCTAGCTTTAACTCCCTCAGTCCCTCCTCGTCACTGACTCTCTTACTCTCTTTCCTGTTCACATTTTAACATTTCTTTTTTCAGTTAATTCTACTTTAAATCCGACCTCTCAACACTCCCCATTCCCTTTCCTTTCCCCATTTACCTCTTTTCTTGTCTGTTTACTTCTCAGGTTCCCCTCTTTCAATAACGCCAGTCTGCTCTTCTCCGGTATTTTCTTCCTATCTCGTCCCTCTGACTTATTTGTGTCTCCTGTATGCAGCCTACCTCGCCTCTTAATATTTCTCTATTACCAAATCTATTACTCTTCCCCCTTTCCCTTTGCTTCTCTAAATTCCCCTTCCCCTCTCCAGGTCTCTCTTCTTCCCCCTTCTTCCTAGCCTTTCTTCCTTCCCTCTCCTCTCCTCTCCTCTTTCTCCTCTCCTCCTACTCTCTCCTTCCCCTCTCCTCCTGACCTCCCCTGCCCCTCACCTCTCTTAATCTGGTAGGGCGACTGCTGGGTCAATACCAATTCCTGATTAACTCTGAAGTGTCAGGTGTCGTGCCGCAAGACGAGTGCTTCTCAGGTGTCAAGTGTCAGCCATGTTTTCTTCCCAGCTTGTTTTTATCTAGTAGTCGAATCTGTACAAATGCCGTATATACGAATCATGTTCTGTATGTCTACTGCAAAGATGTGTCCCTTTTTTACTTAACACGTAAAAAAATTATCATCATCATCATCACCATCATCATCATCATCACCAACATCATCATCATCATCATCATCATCACCATCATCATCATCATCATCATCATACTCCTTTCCTACCTCGAGTCGGGACGATTTTTTTTTTTTTTTTTTAATTTCGAAGTGGCTTATCCTCATCTGACACGGTTAAAGAGTTATACCAAGGAGACCAGAGGATTTCCCAGTTCAAGGGGTTGGACTCAAGATGGGTGAATGGCCTAATGTCAGAATCCTAATGAATTCGCAGTGTCTGTGCAACCAGCTACTGATTATGCAGACATCTAAAACTACTGTTATCTTTCCCATTCGTCACTCCACAATATATATTTACCTGATATGGACGAGGTACTATGAGGTTTTCTAAGATCACAAGAATACGGGCCAAAAAGGGTAGTTCTGCCTCACACCTATATATAAGCTGGTCGTCACTCTGGAACTTGCATCTAACGTTTCGCACCAGCCTTCTGCGGAAACAAGCCTCTCAGAAGAGGTAGCGCGGGTCAGGTGTGATGGAGCACAACGCTGGACCTTCATCTTCCCGACAACCGATCTCAGATAAGGTCCCAGAAAGGCGATCTCTTGAGCTGGCAGTGACGGTGGCCTCCGGTGTAATATATTAGGTGTGCTGGCCACAATGCAGTCATTACAGAAGCCACCAGTGCACGTCACACACCAAACATTTGTCTCGTGTAATGCCACTCTTCGCGTTCAACTGATCCTGAACACCCCGTTGGCTTGATGATTGGTGTGCTATGAGCGTGAGAAAGTCTTCTGTCATTCAGCAGGAGCCATTAAGCCTTTGACTGCCAGGATTTCCCTGGCATGTGACGAAACTCCTAGGTGGACCAGTATCATAGAAAGCATTACCTATAGATCAAACTCCTACGTGAACCAGCATCAGAGAAAGGAATACTCGAGACAGTTTTTAAGCCTCTAATTCTTAGTTGATCAATTTTTTTTATCGTGTTAGCCTAAATAAATATCAAAGTGGCACCAACCGCAGCGAAAGTTACCGGGAGTACAATGTAATCCGTATTTACCAAGGCTAACAATAATAACCTGAAACTAAAGCACTTTTCTCAAAACCCTCCTAGTTCAAGCACTACCAACACCAGGACACCATGCTCACTATTTCTTCTCTGCCACACACTTCTTACAGCATTCCTAAGCAAACTACCAACACTGCCAACACTATTCTCACCACTCCTCTTCCACACATTCCTGATAACATTCCTACATACTACAGGCACAACCAACACTGCTCAATTTCCCTCTCTCATCAATTCCCCATCCCTCAGCACACCCTCAGGCGCCTCGGATGACGGGAGTGGCGGGTGATGTGTGGGGGGACTCGGGGGGCATCGCGGTCGTGGTGGGGAGAAATTTGTCACCCACGACCCTCTGGAGGAGCCCCCAAAGAAAACTAAAAGGAGGCCAAAGGAAGACACCCTTAACCCTAACCTTGAAGGGAGGAAGGGGGAATGTGATGACCGCCCGTTGTGTGGGGAACAGCTGCAGGAAGTCCACAACAACAAGAAGCAAAATTTTAGAGTTCGAGGCTATGATGACATGTGGAAACTGTGACCTGATTTCATCACGATTCGTGCTTAAGGTGGGTTCACGTCGGATCGGAAAAGTTGCAGATTAACAAAGAACAGTTGCAAAATGTGGGTATATAACCACCACCCTAAATGAATACTGTCGTCTTTTCCGATTTCAAGCCCTCTTTCTCCATTCATATTCCTCCAAAATTTTCTCCCATCTGTCAAATTTTCCATCTACTCAGTTCAGATTCCTAAAAAACCAGTCCTTCTCTGTCATTAAGCTTTCCTACTCCAACTCGAGTCCACTAAAATCGACAAGCCCTTCCTAATTCAACCACATCTTTCCCAAAATTCTTGCTCCCCTACTCTATCCAGATTCCTCCTCTCCTCTTCGTATTCCTCCGTATCAAATCTTACTCCATCCCCAAATAACTGCATGAAATCCATCCCCTGGTGTGATCCCTCGTCCGTCACCACACCTGGATATAAAAAGACATGGTGATCAAATATTACTCCAAATGAAGCTCTCTTGCACCATCCACATTCCTCCAAAAGTGTCGCTCTTCGTTTCCCTACTCCATCCATATTCCTCCAAATCAAAACCTCTTACACCAGCCAGATCCCTGAAAATCATTCCATAAAATCTATGCCCTGATGTGATGCCTCGTCCGTCACCAGGTCTGGACATAAGAAGACACGGGAGGTCCAAACTTTGCCTCTGCAGTGGAGGTGAAGGGCGTGGAGTTGACCCCGCCTGGGACGAACCTTCGCCTGGCCAACACGCACTGACAGGCGGGGCGAGGCCAGCTGAGGTGAGCCGAGGTAAGGCCACAGACACACACACACATACCATTTTTTCAACTCTTTTTAGCCTTTTTTTTTTCAGCTGAACTACTTCAAAGTCAGGCGTATTTTTTAAGTTTTATTCCTGCTGCTACCAGACGATTTTTCAGCATAAGAGAGCACCACTACAGATACGTGGGGATTACAGACGTTATAATCCAGTCCCTCCTGTTCTTGCAACCTATCCTAAGGAGAAAGAAAATAAAAATGAAACATCGGGGTAAGGGGGTTTAACTCGTAAACGACGGGAAGCTACTCCTAAGATGAGTAAAATCTTCTGACGGTAGCAACACTAAAACAGATCAGACTTTTATCGTCGCCAGTGGAATAACAATGAATACAGTTCAGATAAGAAGCTATTACACACTTCCTCAGCCAAAAATATGCATCCTGAATTAAAACACTACTAATATTACAGCTAGATGAAATGCGTTACAATTTAAAACTGTCATTAATGGCCATAAAATAAATATAAGTGTCAAATGTGTAAGGTACTCTATTCCACGTAGCACTGTGTGTCCTTATCTGTCTCTGTCCCTGATCCAGTAATGAGGATGGAAACGTGGGCATGGCGAATCGCGTCAATGGAGCCTCATCTCTTTCCTCTGACGCCTCCGTGTGGGAACAGGGTACGAAGAGACGGATGAGAGAGGAGAAGAGAGAATGATTAGGAATGGAATGGAGCGGAGAGAAAATGCGAAGTGAGGAAAGAAGGGAATGGGGTGAGTTAAGAGAGAAAACGATATGAAAGGGCAAAGAAGAAGGGAAAGTCAAAGAATAAAGAGAAGGGAAACTAGGAGGAAATAAAATGAAAAGATCGAAAGGGGGGGAAGGAAAGGCAAGGAAAGGAAAGAAAGGGAAAGGAGAGAAAGGGGATAAAGGAGGGAAGAGGAGAGCAGAGGAGAGAAAGAAAGAAGGGAGGAGAGGAGCAAAAAGTAGAAGGGAGTATACAAGAGGTGGGTCTGGTGTGGAGATCCGTGTGCCCAAGGGTCCTGACCGATTCCTGAAGGGGACAAACTAGTGGCATTACCCGGCGTCTGCCCCTCCTGCTGCCTCGTCATTAAAATGTGGTCACAAAACATCACCCACGGGAGGATTTGCTATTATGCTTCCCTACTCGTCCTACCTCGTCCTCTCCCTCCCCGAATCCCCCTCTCCCCTCCCCTCTCGGCCCCTCCTCCACTTCCTCGCCCTTTTCTCCCGTCCATTTTACTTCGTCAATGTCCACCAGAGGGAAGGAGGGAGGGGAGGAGGGGGTCAGACCGGAGGAAGCGCCAAAGAAAGAGAGGGAGACAGACAGAAAAAGAGAGGGAGAGGACTGAAAAGAAAGAAAGACGACGATACGAATGGACATAAGGGGAAGTGACAAACAGAAAAATACCAAACTGAATAAAGACGAGACAATGATATAGACAGTCATAAGAGGAAGCAGCACAGAGAGAGAGAGGATTGGAAAAAAGAGAGAGATTGGGGAAGACAAAAAGGAAGACACCGATACAGATGGAAATATGTGGAAGTAACAAACAGAACAGAAAGTAGGAGGGATAGAGGGAGGACTAAAAATAACAGATATGAAAAAAAGAGGGAAAAAGATAGGGATGAATATGAAAGTACATATACAGAGACAAAGGACTGAAACGAAAGCAAGAGGAACAACAATACAGATGGACATAAGAGGAAGTAAGAATCAGAAAAAGAGCAGACTGAGGAGAAAATTGAGAGGGACAACGATTTAGATGGACATAAGAGGAAGTGACAAAAAAGAAAAAAGAAAACTTAAAATAAAAGAGAAAGGGACAACGATTCAGATGGACATGAGAGGAAGTATAAATTGATGTGTAAAAGGAAGCGTGGAATAAAAGGAAAGAGAGGAAACCTGAAATGAAGAAACATTAAACGAGAGACACCGATAAAAGTCAGAGAGAGAGAGATGGGGTGGGAAACACTATCGTAAACATTGATGTGAAGGTGCGAGGAGGGAAGCACAAAAAAAAAGAAAAAAAAAAGAAACACAGGTATTAGAAATCTGAGCAACAGGACGAAAGAGAGTGAGAGAGAAAGCGAGATTGAGAGAGAGGAGGGGAGGAAATAAGGCGTGTAGGTAAAGAGGACAGGAACGGAGACAAAGTACAAAAAGAATGGGAAGAGGAGAGAAAAAAATACGATGCAAAAATGAGGGGACAGCGAGGGAGGGAGAACGAGAATGGTGGTGATTATTGTCATTACGCAAGATAAGATGGCTAATTGTTATGCACGGAAACGGGACAGATAAAAAGGGGGGATAATTTGAGGTAAAGACCGAGAGAAGCTGACGAGTGGAAAGAGCCCAGGTAAAGGGGAAGATCGTGTAGGGCTGAGAGGGAGGACTGGGAAGGGGGCTGTGGTGGTGGGGTGCTGGCAGTGGTGGGGTGTTAGTGGTGGTGGGGGTGAAGATAGTGAGGAAGCTGACTTTAGTAGTAGTGGTGGTGCTGGCGGTGGTGGTGGTGATGTGATGCTACTGTTGGTGAGGAAGGAGAATGGTCGTGGTGGTGGTGGTGGTGGTGGTGGTGGTGGTGGTGGTGGTGGTGGGTGAAGACTGATAATGGTGGTGGTGGTTGCGGTGGTGAGGGAAACTGATCGTTGTGTGTAGTCGTGATAGTAAGGGATATTCTGGTGGTTGTGGTAATGAGGGAGAGGAGTATGGTGACGGTTGGCTGTGTAAATGGTGATGGAGGTGTTGTTGGTAGCTTGGGGATGGTATGAGAAAGGAAGACTGCTAGTAATGGTCATGAGAGAGGCCTTGGTGGTGGGTTGGTCTGTTGAGGTGGTTAAGTGGTAATGCCGATGAAGATGCTGTTGGTGATACTGAGTGTAAGGGGTAACAGCAGTGACGGGCTTTGATGGTGAAGTTGTAGTGGTGATGGTAAGGTTGCAATGATGATAGGAGGCGGTAATGGTGACAATGAGAACTAAAATGGTGATGTCGTCTGGATTTAACAGCAGTGACGGGCTTTGATGGTGAAGTTGTAGCGGTGATGGTAAGGTTGCAATGATGATAGGAGGCGTTAATGGTGACAATGAGAACTATAATGGTGATGTCATCTGGATTTTAGATGTGATGGTGACAAGTTTTGATGGTGAAGAAAGCAGTGTAAAGATGGCAAAGATTATACAGGTAATGAAGAGAGGGCTTTCTAAATAGTGAAAAGTTTTTGCTTGTGTGGCAGGATCAAGCTTTCAAAGGGCTTGGATAATGTATGAATAACTGAACAACATACTTCTTAATGTTTTTGTGATTTCTCTTTATTCCGTTTCTGGATCCTGCCTCACCTCACCCTCTCTTAGGTGAAACTGGGGTTAGGAGGATGATTATGCTAATGATGAAGAGATGTTGGTGATAGTGAGTGTTATGGTGGCGGAGGTGAATAGTATGATGGTGGTTGTGGTGGTGAATACTGTGACGGCGATGGTGGTGGTGGTAGTTAAGCTGCCAGTGATGAGGTGAATTTTGTGTGAGTCGTAGTGAGTGGTGGTGTTAGCAAACGAAAAGTGGCTGTGACGGTAAGAAAGTCGATGAACTGAAAATCCAACACGTGGGAATCGTAACACTGCACAAGCTATCACAACCAGAGTAGAGAACCGAAGAATGATTATCAGAAGAAGGCTGAAAAATGACTGCCAAGGGAACACAAAAATACCTCTGATTTACAAACAAGCGCCTCTTCAACACCCTAACGGAGAAGGGGAAAAATGGCGCAAAAAAAGGTAATGAAGCAATTTTGAGTTTATATCGGTAAAATTGCGGCTAGCGGTCTTGCGAAGCCTCTCCTCATTACCATAACTAATGACGCGAGGCTCATCTCTCATTCTGAGGGCGAGTGGGGCCGCCTCCCTCACCCAACTTACCGCCAAGCCACCATCACCACCTCCAGCGCCTCTACCAGCACCACCAGCACCATCATCACCATCACTTTCATCACCATTACCACCATAATCACCATCATTTTCATCACCACCACCACCACTATCATCATCACCAACCCCAACACCTCTATCATCACCAGTCACTATCACCACCATCACCTCCACCACCTCTGCCACCACCACATTCACTGCCTCTATCCGTACCACCCTTAACACAGCCACTGCCATTACCAAGTCTGACACGACCACACCTCCAGCACGAAGACGACCCCCACCCCCACCACTACTACTTTCAACCACCACCAAAAACATTACTATCTCCACCAATATCACCATCATCATAACCATTACCATCTCCACCAATACCACCACTACCATAACCATCTCCACCAATACCACCACTACCACAGCCATTACTATCTCCATCAATACCACCACCACCACCACAACTACCACCTACACCATAACCACCGCCTCCAGAACGACTTCGGAGCAGCCTGAGGGAGGTCGTAGCTTTGAATGTTTACGACTTTGGTAGAAGCTGCTTTACGATGATGAGATGCTTTCAAGTTGCCTGTTTGTATTGTGTGTGTGTGTGTGTGTGTGTGTGTGTGTGTGTGTGTGTGTGTGTGTGTGTGTGTGTGTGTGTATAAGGAAACTGGATCAATCTCACTACTTAAATACTAAGTTGTGGTTGCATGACATCCCACGAGCTTTAGTTATGGGGGAAGAATGAATCTCCTTGGTTACTAGTCAAATTTATCGTCTAACCCCACACCTGGCAATAAACTGAGCTAACAGGGTATAGGGACCTTCGTCAGATGAAAACAAACAAACAACAGTAATAAGCACGATATGTAATAGTGTCTCATTTCCAGTTTCCCTTCACATTTACAAAACCAATTGTGTGGAAAAAAAAGTGAGATTATTTACCACTTCCCTGACCTAAAATAATTATGTTATGTAATGTGTTTCTTAGTTACATTCCCCCAGTTCACAATACTATACTCTTTTCACTCTGACTTGGCCCAGATTTTCGTTCTTTTGTAGCTTACTGCACGCAGCTTAATGGCAGAAAAAGACAATACTACAACTGTACATCTTTTCCACTGCATTTCTTCAACTTTACCACCATATTCAAGTGTTAGTCTATTGCTACAACTCAACATTCAACATGGAGAAAAGGCAATATTAGGCCAAGTGTGAGTACAGAGAGTATAGGAATATGGATAAAGTGGAACACAGGGCGGTTTGTAATTCGCAGCGGTCATTATTGTTATGAGGTCAATGACATGGGATGCATTCAACCACTACAACGCACAACATCCCCCTCCCGCACGAAAAAAAAAAAAATCATTACTATACTAAACAAACAAGCGGTGGCCAGAGCATGGACGTATAAGCTTAACCAGACGTGGACGTTAATCACCCATCCACACCTTATGGGCCGAAATCAACGCTAATCTCCCCCATCCACACCTTAAGAGTTAATCAAAACCACACTCATCTTACTCTAACTAGGACTAAAACTGCCCTCTCTCCATCTTGAACTTATTATTATGGTGCTTGTCATGAAGAAGTGATAATGAAAAGATGAAGAGCCGTAGTACTGTCTTTTTGTCACTGAGCTACGTGAAATAAAAGACGAAAATCTAGGCCAAATTAAGGTGAATGGGGTAAAGAAATCTCCAGCAAGATCCCCTATACTAAATTTTCAAGATCAAGTTGGTTTGCCAACACGTTTGCGCCTGACTTGAGTTATCGGGCGTAGGAGGTAACTCAACCCCGCATACATTAGCATACTAAGTCAACCCCTACATTCCATACCCACACGAGGAGCGTCTGCCAAGGTTGTAAGGCAAGGTGCGGTCAGATCGCCTTGCCGCGCCCCCAGGCAACCCAGTCCGTTAATCAAGCGACCGCAGGAAGTGGGGTTATTTATCCGGCTATAATTCTACTCCGGAAAGCAAAGGTCGAAGCTAAGCCTTGTTTTTATAAGGTCTACAATCGACATCATTCGCAAATTATTACAACCTCTTCACGTATATGACAACGTCCTACTTTATTAATCATTATCCGCAAATGATTTTCTTTAACTTGGGAAGAAACTATCGTGCTAAAGAGGTCAGTGGAAAAGTATCTAGCCCGTCCAGTACAAAAATTCTTGACTAAATAACAGCTTCTGGAAATAGCAATTATATAAATAAAAAAGGGTGTAACTGACATTCTCGTATTCAAGGGTTAAACGAAATAGTTAATCTAATGCGCAAAACATAAGAATGAGGCTATTTTTACAAGACATATATAGAGTAGCCTTCCTCAAAATGCCATGACCGTACTAACAAATAGTGCACAGCATCTTTGTTCCAGTTCTCCCAGCCAGCGTTCTAAGGAGGCAGGCGTGAAAAAGGAGGCGTCAGTGTTGAACATCGATACATCGGCTATGCTCTGGCCAGGGTCTTGGTGCGATCAATACTAACGATATACCGATATATAGTGGCGGCGGCCCCGGGTGTAGCCAGACCAGCACCTAGGCGGCAATCAGGGTTACCTTCTGTGCACCAGGCAAACGAGACTTAGGAGCGGCTGAAGTTAGGCGTCTGCGTTTCTTAACCATTGAGTGCAGGGTCTTAAATCCTCTTGTACTTGGGGGTAAAATGACAAAATCGCACAAGTCAAAATGAGGACTATGCAGATTGGGATGTCAAGGAAGGATGAGATGTAAGAGACTGACAGAATCACCAGCCGTCAAAATGAGGGCTACACAGATTGGGGTCAAGGAAGGATGCTATATAGAAGACTGACAGACTCATCGACGTTTAAATGATTGCCAAGGGGAAAAACTCGACACCAGTTATGCCGATGTGTTAATAATCCTGAAGTAGAATATAATAATTTGGCGAAGTATTACCGCACTACCAACTCTAAGATGAGGAAGCAGACAACAGTAATGAGATGGGAAAGGAAGTGCGACCCGGGAACTTACCTCTCCAACCCTTTACATGCGCCACCTTCTGCTGATGCAAGGAAGAGGGTACTTACCTGAAAAAGAAAAGGAAAATTAGTCATGAAATCACAGTATACATTAAAAAAACATTATAATAATCAGCTCAAACGGTTTACACATACATAATATATAACAGTTTATCGTATCACGCCTACTCCACACTAAAAAAGAAAAAAATAGTACCAATACCAGTACCTGTGCCTATCAATTTAGTTCTGGGCCTGTAGTTTTAGACTCACACATCAACACGTCACAAAACCTCAAGCAAATCAGACCCATTACACATACAAAACAAGTTTTTATCATTCTTAATTTTGGACGCAGTGCCATACATCAAGACGTTATAAATAAAAGGACACTGAATCTTATTTTTAATGACCTCTGAAAAGTTGGTAGGTATGAATCTAACTCCAGCACATAGAATCATTGTCAGCTCAATTCCAAGAGGTCCTGAGAAAACTATTATTCTCTCTCTCCCTATCTGTCCTTCATAAGCCATCTCTCTCTCTCTCTCTCTCGTCTTGGTCCCCTTCAACAACAATAACGGGTGACAATAGCTTTGTTTACCTGCCAGGCCAACAAAATGTCCGAGGGGGCACACGTCTCCAGAGCCACCGTTAGTTCCAACCCAGCCCCGCTTAAGCATTGCCCAAGAATTCCTTTGCCACCTCTATCCTGCTATAAATATCGGGAAACCTTACAATAAACTTCCCCCTCCCGCTGCCCCGACTCTCACACACCTCGGGCTACCTTCGTCGACCCACAGTTTACGGCGCGGTCGGTCGGTCGGTCGGTCTGTGGTCGGTGGGCAGCTATATGGCTCCGACCACGCGTCATTGTCACCTCAACCGTGCTATAATTGGCCCCACACCTCGCTACCTCACTCACGCCAAGTCTTTCTTTCACCTTTTTTTTGTCTCAGGTGTATTCGGCACTGCTGGCTTTACTCTTCGTTGGTTTTCTAAATTTTTGTAACAGCTCTTCCTTAGCGATACATTTTGCCTTTTACACTTTAATAGATTTCCTAACACCTTTTACTTATCCACAATATTTTGCCGTATTACACCTTAACCACTTCAATACAGCACGTCTTTTCTTACCTTCTTATTACTACAGGAAAGACCTCTCACATAGAAGGGATTAATGAAGGCTATATTCAATCCTTCCAGCTCGAAAATATATCCTAAAGAGATCTGGTAGCTACAGCAAAGGACGTAATATACAGAACAGCAAGAATACAATATACAAGACGTCCTCAGACTAACGGGATTAACACTCTTGAATGCTGCTGATGCAAAATACGAGTAATGTCGACATGAAGGAGATACAGCATGCAAGAGAATGCCAAGAGGTAATATGGCAAATAAGCTATTGAGGAAAAACAGCTACAAATCTCCTATATAAAAAAGAATGTAGCTGTAAGTGTCTTGATTTCGGAGTACCGTGAGTTGTTCAAATGGAAGAAGTACGCTCATGTGTAGATAATACTTTTCTTGAGAGCAGTTTCGACCTGATTTGTAAAAGGCCAAATAGTGTCAAAAGTCTGTTGTATCTTCTCAATAAAAAAAAAAATCCATGTGAGTACAATTCTCTCAGTACGACTCTTAATTTTTACCTATATACGACTGATGGCTTTCACTGTCAAGCCTCTTCTACTGCTAAAAAAAGTAGTTCAGGTTTGAGTTATCTGAGCTCCTTAATGCTTTATCGACTTCCCCCCGTCCCCAGTTCAGTGCTAAAGAGAAAAGTTTACACAGTTCACGTTGGTCGCTGTGATTTATGAGAACAAACCAATCAATAACGAGTACAGAATTTATAACCTGACAAGCAAATCGACTCCCAGAAACTTCAATTCAGTGTACGTGATAAAGACACCACTAGCTCTGCCAACAACCAGCCACTCCTGCCGTGGGAAAGAAGGACGTCAGGGAAAGTGGAGAGGAAATGGGGGATGAGGGGAGAGGTGAGCTTGTGAGGGAAGATAAGAAGTGGAAGTAAGGGAAGATTAGAGGGGGTGAGGAGAGGAAGAGAGGGGTGTGTTAGAAGTGGGGTTTATGAAGGGCAGAGAGGAGGTAGACATGAAGACAGAAAGGAGGGGGCGTGACGGAAGGTAAAGCGGAGAGGCGAGTGATGCGTGTGCGTGAAAAGACAGAGAGAGGAGAGGAGAGGAACGTGTTTGTGAAGAGCTAGAGAGGATTGAAGGGTGACTGTGTGGAGAGACATAAAGGAGGGGGGAGGGAAGTGTGAGTAGAGATGAACAGGTGGAGGGAAACTGAAAATAAAGTAGAAAGAGGGAGAGGCTGTGTGGTTAAAGGATGGGGAGGAGTGAGGTGAGATAGGGGAGGGGGGAGAGAGGAGGTATAAGCAGAAGAGTGGTGGGGTTGGGGGAGGAGGGGGCTGACGGAGGTGAGGACAGCCCCCGCCCGCCCTGGCTTGTGCTCCCCAGATTGAAATGTTTAGTCGGCTCCGGGCAGGTAGGGCTGATGGGCGAGGCAATACCTGTCATTCCACCTGCAAATGGAGAACTCCTGTTTTCGCAATATGATTAGGATCAACGTCACTCTTTTCTAAGTTTTTGAAATGCCCTCTGACTTCACACTTTTTTTTTTTTATCCCATCGCCAAGATGACACCGTTTCCTAGTATACTCAATTTATTTATCAGATTATTTTCTTCATCTTGGAACTTCAGAGCACAACGAGAAGGGATAACTGCAGAAGGCTGTTGACTGATGCATGGCAGCTTAGGAAAGATATACACTGTAGTTACCAATAATTACTTTACTACAGGCACTTCTAAAGTTAAGCATAATACAGACATCAGGAATAAAATTAAGAAAACGTCACCGAATTCCTAGGTGTTAAGAAACAGACAGCCAGTTTGGATGCCACACAGAGGGACGTCCGCGAGGGTGGGTGGCGAAGGGCGGCGTCCAGAGCGGGGATATGAAGCTCTGCCGGGCTGCCGGGGGTTTAGCGGGATTGCAGAGGTTTAGGCGGAATGTGACAGGAGGACGCGAGACACGGGGGGTCGGGGTGGGGGTGGCGGTCAGAGAGATAGGCAGGTCGCGGGGCATCAGCAAGACAGGATTGACAGGGGCGGTTCAGGAGGTTCGAGGTGAGGCGTGAGTTGTCTGATCAAAAGGTACTGAAACTAAAATGCAAAATCAATCAATCGATTAGTCAACCAACCAACCAACCAATCAATCAACAAAGCAGTCAATCAATCAGTCATTCAATCGATCAAGCACTCAACCACTCACTTACTTAAACAATGAACCAATCAATAAAACAGACGGGAACGGGAGGGTTAGAGTAAGGGCTAAGTTGGAGGAAGGGAGTACTGTGAAGGAAACAAGAGTATGAATGCATCGTTTTATACTGAGTGCGACAATCTGATAAGAGGCACGGGGGATAAGGGTTAGGAGGCCACTGAGACGGGTAGGTCGCGGGAAATCAGCAAGACAGGATTGACAGGGGCATATCTAGAGGTCAGGGATGATGGGTGAGGTGTCTAAGGAAGAGAGATACGCACTATAGTTTGATTTATTTTCACCTCACAGTACTGGATCAAGAAATATACGCACTATAGTTTGGTTTCTTGTCACCTCACATGCACTATAGTTCGTTTATTTTCACCTGGGCAATTCTCACAACTTTAATATTAATTTATGGTTGCATGAATTTCGAAAAAGTTTAGTTAAGAGGCAGGCATGAGTCCTTGGTTACTAGTCGAATCGACCCTCCAGCGTCAGGATAAAACAAAACCCGTTATAGCTAATTTCCTCCTCACCCACATCTCTAAGGTCTGCATGTAATTTAAGAAAAGTATAATGTGTAATGTGGAAGGGTGGTGTGGGATGGGGTGGGGCGGGGTAAGGAGGGTGGGGTTGGAAGGGGTGGAGAAGGGTGGGGTGGGGTGGGGTGGTGTGGGGTGTGGGGAGCGGGTGGAATGTGATGGAGTGGGGTGGGGTGGTTGGTAGGGACCAGGCGGGGCAGCAGGTGCAAGCCAGCCGTCAGCCGGAAGTCGTATTTTCCCTGTTATGTCTGTCTTTGACGCCACAGCCGCAGGAAGCTGTACTTTGTAAGGTCATTAATATGATACAAGTTGCTAAAACACTCCTTACTGACGACTAAACAACCTTAAGTACAGAAAGTACAGGGACAACGTAAACTGCCGTCACCTCCACCACAGCAAGGCAGTAAATACCTGGCCAGGGGAGAGGTTATTTATCCTGGTGCGTTGGGCGGCACGGATGAGGGTGAGGCAGAGGGGTAAGAAGGGGAAGGGCGAGAGAGACTGTGAGGAGAAAGGAGTGAGATGGGAAAGGGGGGAAGTGGGAGGGGTGGCGCTCCGCTATCCACTTCCGTATGATGATATCTGTTTGCAATTTCTTCTAATTCCTAACAGTCTGCGGTGAATGAGTTACTGACGGCTGTACCTATCCCCTTCAGCTCTTAAAGTCAACCTTGAGCTGAAGAGAATCATATGGAGACAGCAAGAACAGGATATACAAAAAAAAAGTTGTCATATTAAGGGGACTGGACTTTTTAAGTAGGGAAGGGAAGCAGCACATTAATGCGTCGCCCAGTGTCACCCTGCGAGCAATTAATAAATGCAGGAAGTGGTTGACCCCGGGTCATCCGTCACAGGCAGACAGGCTCTACAGGAAGTCAGTAACCATGTTCGCGGCAATATTTTATATTTGTGGTGAAAAACTGTTCAGGTTGGACGTGCTGCGTGGAGTGCAGCTGTTGGCGTGCACGACGGAGCGGCCACGGCAGGGAGGGACGTGCACGCAGCTCACTTCACTATCGCACGCAAGTTCGGATCGGCCCTTCATACAGCCTTCATTATACTACCGGTACTGCACTGGCCATGCTGGTAATGGCTCTTTCGTGCTTTCTCGTTTTCTGAACTCTACTTAACCCCATTCTGAAGCAGAATAATTGATATGATGATGATGCTGGTGCACTGCCGTTATCAAAAGTAGACTTAAATCATCACCAATATCATTATCATGACCACCATCATCATCATCACCTTCTTTCACACTAAAGGATGGGTATGGGTACACATGACGTCAATTTCTCAGTTACATCTGTAATACAGGCGATTTAATTGAATTCAGGATAGAGCTGCTGTAAGTTAATTTATGACAACTTCAATCTTGCCGTCATCTGTATTTACTCGGAGATCCACTTGGCGGGTAAATTGTCGAAGCCTGTAAATGCCGTCCAGTGTTTTATACAGAACGCCACCCAACGATATACGAACAATTAACCAACAAATTTTGCGGGTTAAAGCCAACAAGGTAAGTAGAGCTGCCTCGCCTTATGCAGCAGCGCCCCCTCCTTATATGGCAAAGGGCGGGTTTGTCTCTCCCGGTGGCTAACAACACCCTTTCCACTCTCTCCTCCCTAAAGATGCCGCTTCCCTTTATATCCTGTTTCTTACCATGTACTAAAACACCAAAAGCCTTGTCGCCTCTTCTAGTTCTGTTCCCAGAGCTTTTAAAAACAGTCTGGCAAATCCCCATTAACGAAGTCTCAATTATTATAGTCCTCTTTTGCTGTCCTACTACCCTACCTCTTCTCTCACACCACTTTTCCTTCTATCTGTCATCCTGTCGTAGTCTCGCCTCCCTCACTTGCAATGCTACTAATTTACCGTCCTCCTCACCCCTCTCCATTCTCCTGCAGTATCATTCAGTTCAAATACGATCCTGATATCTATCCTCGTCCCCTTCACCTATGATTCTGCTACCAATGCTTCCTTTACCTATGGCTCTACAACACTCTCATCCTTATCCCGTATCGTCCCCCTCACCTACAGTCCTACTTCCCTATCGTCGCTTTCCTCATCCCATTCCCCCTCATGCACGACCCCACCGTAGTATCGCGTCCTTTACCTTACCTCCCGGCCGCCCGACTACCTCCCTGCCCCCCACCTGGCCTGCCCGGACTGACATCTTCATCAAACTGGCTGGTGATTCATGGGCCGGACAGAAAAATTCACCTCGTTATTGCTATCAGTCACCGCGACCGCTTGTCAATACACTTCTTGTGATGCATGCGTACTGCGGGCTTTGTTCCCCGTCCTGGTGACAAAGCACGTCGGATGGAATTGGAGACTTGCGAGATTCGTAAAGTTGGATTGCTTTACTACCACGCAGGCACGCAAGCAGGTACGTACACACACACACACACACACACACACACACACACACACACACACACACACACACACACACACACACACACACACACACACACACACACACACATCCATTCACACATCAATCAAGCCTTCCAAATTTTAGACTTCACAATCAGACAGTATAAAAAAAAGGGGCGGCAAATATCACTAAAAAGCCCCGGACCCTTATTTGTGGAGATGTGACGCTACCAAGCCTACCAAATAAGTAAGCGTCCTACCAGCCAAAGAGACGCGGCTGTGAACGACCCTCTCTCCAACCACACCACACCGACGGATCTGTCCCTGTGGTGCAGCTGTGGTGAGGGATGACAACAAGCTTCTCCTCTTGCCATAAGTAGGTAAGTTCGCCTTTGGACTCTTGAGTACGATGACATCTCTTTGTATTTAACTTAGACTATCATCATCATCAACTGCAACCACTACTATCGCACTCATTGGCCCACAAATACAGTTCCCCTTCCGCTCACATACTCCTCCTCCTCTCAACCAAACTCAAAGCCAACATCAACCCTACACCTCCTCAAATCCTCATCCACAACAGTGTTACACCCACATATACACACACAAACACAGTCCCTCGTAAACCTCAATATATACATTCCTTACGTTCTTATCCATACTCAAATCTACAATTACACGTATACATCTGCCCACATCCACATTCTCAACACACACACA
>JAGKTI010017522.1:4261-18437 GCA_018397915.1 Birgus latro
ACCAGTCGACTCTCTCTCTCTCTCTCTCTCTCTCTCTCTCCCAGTCATCATTTGCCACCATCAGCACCGTTAACAGCCATTACTACTCTACCACCTGCATCACCGATGTCAACCACTTTCTCTAACAACTCTTCTCCACAAACCACCCAAACCGCCATTAACAAGCACTATAATTGACCACCACTACTGTCGCCACTACCTCACAAGCACTATTCATCAACCACCACTAACCACTAACAACCACGAGCCACCTCTGATCAGTACCACTACCGCAAACAACTACCTAGCACAACCAATTCCACTCAGTACCAAAGACCACTAACCGCAACCCAGCAGTAACCACTCCTCCTCAGTGTACCCAGTGCTACGAATCGCCTCTACTCCACCACTAACACTAACAATAACCACCACCACTAACAAATCCAAGCACTTAAAATTAACCACCACTAACCACATGTACTCAATATCCACCACAACTAACTACTACCACCGCTAACCCACTACCAATAACGGGCACTGGCCATCATTACTCAATACTGAAGCACCAACTACCAGCTCAGTACCGCTACCACTAATCACCAGCGAACACTAACTACCACTACTCAGTACCACTACCCATCACTATCCATCTCCAATCAGTACTCACTACTACGATCCAACACTGACCACCACTACTCTACTCAGTGTTACTAACCATTAATAAGCACTAATTAAATACCGCAATCATTAACGGGTAGTAACCACTTCTACTCAAATGCCCCACCACTACTGAACATTAACCACCACTACCATTAACCACTAACGAGCACTGACCAGCACTATCATTAACCACTAACGAGCACTGGCTACCACTACCATAAATCACTAACCAGCACTAACCACGACTGTCATTAACTATTAACGAGCACTGGCATTATCATTAACCACTAATTAGCGCCAACCACCACTACCATTACCCATCAGCCAGCACTAACCACTACTACCATTAACCACGAACGAGCACTAACCGTCACTATCATTATCCACTAACGAGCACTAACCCACTGACTACAAACGAGCACTAACCACCCCCACTCAATACCACCATCTCTCCCCGCCTGCCACCCCCATCTTGACAACAGGAAAGTCCCATAAAGGTTTCATAGCGACCATCAGCCAGTGTGAAAGAGGGGGGGGGTTAGTTCTCTCTCACTAATTCTAATACTCTCTCTCTCTCTCTCTCTCTCTCTTTGCCCACCTTTTGCTTCTTGTCGTATGTTGTGTTTCTCTCTTTTCCTCATTGTCATTCTCCTTTCTCACATCTGTATTTTCTTGCTTCTCCTTCATCAGTCCCTTCCTCCTTCGGGTTTTTCTTCTGTTATTTTATTCTTTCATATTCCTTTCCTGCTTAGTCTGTTCTTACTTTTTTCAGCTCTTTCTTATCTTCATTTCATCACTACTCATATTTCTTCGTATGTCTGTTGGTCTTTCACTTCCTCTTGTACTTTTTCTCGCTTTTCATGATCGACTTTTTCATGCATTACTTAGCTCCCTCATTCTCGGCTGTTCTCTCTAAATTCCTTAACCTTTCTTTTTAACTTCTATTCAGTGCTATTTTTTCCATCTTTCTTTTAGGCATCATCTTCTTTCCAGCGCCGATTTCCATTCATGTGTTCCTTTATCTAGTCTCATCTCTCACTTCATACATTTTTTCCTCTTGCGTCGCTTCCTGCACTTTCCACTTCACATTCTCTTCACCGTTATTTCCTTCTTTCGTTTCGCATTCTTTCACTTCCCTTTATTCTCACTCATACTGTATTTGCTCCTTCCCGTATCTTACTCCTTTTTCTTTTTACTCCAGTTTGCCTCCACTTCCTCCTACTCTCATATTCCTTTTCACCTATCTTTCTTAATCTAGTTATCCTTCTTCGTTTTTCTCTCTTGTCTCATCATTGCTCTCATCTTTCCTTTCATTGCTTTCCATTCCTCCCCATCTGTTCCTTCTCCCTTCACGTTTCGTCTATTGCTTCCTACTTTTTCTCCACTCCCCCCTCCCCCATTTTTCCTCCGTTTTTCCTTTCATATCTGTGTCCTCTTCTCCTCCATCCTTCCTCTCTTCCTCCCTGCCTTTCCACTCTACAGTGCTTCCTATTTAATTTCCTCCCTACCCTAAAACAAATCTTTTAAAAATCCACGCTAACTTTTTTCTTTCTCCCTCCTTCCCCCCCCCTCCCCCACCTGTCCAATGGTGAAGGAAGAGGAAGACACATCGTAACCCAATAAAGAAAAGAAGTAAGAAAAAATCTGACAACAAAAATGAAGGAATGGAAACATGGGCGAGGCAAAAATAAAGTCAGGGGAAAAATGTGAGCGAGAAAATGCCTATTGCATAGGATGCATGGGATGCATAGGATAAGATCCGAGGGAGGTGGGAATGGAGAGAGAGAGAGAGAGACTGGAGTGGGAAGCTGTGAGGAGAATGGGAGAGCAACAGGGAATGGGATGGAGAGAAGAGAGTGAGTGGAGAAGAGAGTGGGAGTGGGGGGAAATGAGAAGGGGTTGAAGGAGAGAGAGACGGAGTGGGCGGAATGAGACAGGAAGTTGGGAGAGACAGACGTGGGTGATGGAGAGGGTGAGACAAAATGGGGAGAAACAGTACAGGTAAAGCATGATGAGGGGAGTAAATGTATAGGGTATGGCAAGGCAGGGCAGCTACGACAGGGCAAGGGAGGGTGAGATGGGTAAGGTAAGGGAGGGCAGGGTTATAAGTGGGAGGGTGGGCTTGGTAGGGCTTAGGAGGGCAGGGTGATAGGTGGGAAGAGTAAAGCAAAGATGGTTAAGACAGGGTACGATGCGACAGGGTGCTTCAGGTATGTAGTGGCCAGTGAGACAGGGATGGATGAGGATGGCAGAGAGGGGGCAGAAGGGGCAGGGAGGAGGCAAAGGTGGCAAAGGTCAGGGTAGGTGAATCAGTGGAAATGGTTGGTTTGAGCAGGTGACTTAGTGGCAGGGATTGGATTGAGTAGGTAAATTAGTGAAAGGGGTTGGTTTGAGCAGGTGAATTAGTGGCAGGGGTTAATTAGGGTACGTGAGTCAGTGGCAGGGATGTGTTGGGAAGATGAATTAGTGACATGGGTTAGTTGGAGTAGATGAATTAGTGGCAGGGTCTAGTTAGGGTAAGTGTAGTGATAGCAGGGGTTAGTTTGGACAGGTGATAATGTAGCAGGGGATTGGTAGGGTAGATGATGTGGTGGCAGAGGACTGCTAGGGTAAGTGCAGTGGTGGCAGGGGTTAGTTAAAGTAGTTGAATTGGTGGCAAGGGATAGTTAGGGTAGCTGAATTGGTGGCAGGGGATAGTCAGGGTAGATGAAGTGGTGACAGGGGATAGTTAGGGTAGATGAAATGGTGGCAGGGGTTAGTTAGGGTAAGTGAAGTGGTGGCAGGAGTAAGGGTAAGTGAAGTGGTGGCTGAGGTCAGAGTAGGTGAAGTGGTTGTGGGGGGGCGGTCAGGGTAGGTGAAGTGGTGGCAGGGGTAAGGGTTGGTGAATTGGTGGCAGGGGTATGGGTTGGTGAATTGGTGGCAGGGGTAAAGGATGGTGAAGTGGTGACAGGAATTAGGGTTAGTGAAGTAGTGGCAGGGGTTAGGGTAAGTGATGGGGTGGTTAAGGTAGACGAGAGGGGTGGAAAGGGGTTGGCAGAGGTGGCAGGTGCTGAAGTGTTTTGAAGGGTGGGAAAGGTGATCGTGGAGGCAGGGGTTAAAGAGATCAGGGTTAAGCAAATGTGATCAGAGCTTTGACAGGGGGACGAGAAGGTAGCAGTTAAGTGGATTAGGAAAGTAGGATGGGGTGGCAGGGTAGGTAGGGAGGGATGGTGGCAGGATGAAACTGATGCAGGGGGGATTAAAGAAATAGGGGGAGGAAAAATAACAGAGGAGGAAGTCGGAGGTAGGAACCTAGAGAGGAGGAAAGCAAGAAACAGGAAACATGCTGAGGTAGGAAAACTAGATATACTGTATGAAAACAAAGAAGGCAGGAAGATTAAAATAAGGAAAAAGAGGAATAACATAAAATGCACAAGGCAACGATAGTAGAATAAGGCCACGTGGAGAAAATACATTAAAACGAGGACAAATAGGAAAACAAATAGAGCAGGACAACAGCAGGCAGAAAATGAGGCAGAAAAACAAGGACAGAAAGACAAAAGTAAGTGAGGAAAACAAGGACGAACAGAAAAAGAGAAAGGAAGGAAAACTGCAGCAGGAAAACACGGCAGGGAGAAACAGGTGGGAATGGAAAAAAAAAAAAAAGGTAGGAACGAACATGTGAAAAACTGCATAACATGAAAACTTGGGTGTCAAAGAAATTAGAAGGAAAAGCAGTGGGATGCAGGAAATAAGAATAGAGCTACCTAAAGGGTCAGTGATAGTAATGAAGGGGTAATATTACAATGTAGTTTACAGAGGGTAATAAGAGTATTACCTTTTAATACGTAAAGATATTAGCCACTTTGGGGACGTTCTCTGAGGTAAAAAAGGGGTGTGTGTGTGGGGGGGGGAGAGGACTTACGTTTGGGCCTATGAAATTTGAGTCCATGAAGTTGTATAAGGCCGGTATGCTAAAAATCCCCAGAAGTTCCTACGTGAAGGACTATTCCGACATTAAAGGATTAATGGGGGTATTAAACAGAAATGGCAAGGTGGTAAGACCCTGGGTGGGAGGGAATCAGAGTTGAGAGTATGCAGGACGAAAAAAACGGTGATATAACTGGAAGGAGATAAGATAAAGAGCAGGGTGATACTGAGGCAGGGTTGAAGCAGGGTGGGGCACGGGAATTACTAGTTACTGAAGGGAAGTATATTACAGTGGCAGGGGCATAGAAGGGTTTCATAGTATGGTAGTGACAAGATGTGAAAGACACAGAGACAAGGACACAAAATGGATAGGATACAAGCTGGCAGGGAAGAAAAGTGGCAGACAGGCATGGTGGCTGGGAGGAGGGGTGGTTCATGGGCAGGATGGCAGAGAAGCAAAGTAGTAAGATGGAAGGAAGCGACATGCAGGAAGAGAGGATGGCAATGTGGCAGAGTGGTGAAAACGAAGGAGGGCAAAGAGGCAGAGGAAGGGGTAGGAAGGTACAGGAGGAACAGGGAGACAGAGACAGGGGCAGCAGGGAAACAGAAGGAGAGACAGGGAGGCAGGGTAACAGGAAGGCAGGAAGTGAGGTATACAAATGGCCTCGACTGTTGGCCCAAGGGAGCACTAAGCTATAAAACTTGTCAGGGTGCCACTGCCCTCACCCCACCTAGCCCTCACCCCAGCCATCACACTAATACTCTCATCCCACCTAGCCCTCACCTTTGTCTTGTCCCACCTAGCCCTCACCCCTGCCCTCACACCATTCTCATCCCACCTTCCTCTCGCACCTGCCCTCGCTTCAATCCTCCCATCCCATCTAGCCCTCACTCTTTTACTCCCACCCCACCTAGCTCTCACCCCAGCTCTTCTCTCCCCACTTAACCCTCATACCTGCACTAGCCCCAGCACTCACCTCACCCTTTCATCTAGTTTTTAGGCCAACCGTCACCTCAACCTCTCTCACTTCACTAGTCCTTACACCAGTCCTCTGACCCCAGCTCTCATTCTGCATTCACCCCAGCCCTTACCCCCTACCCTAATTCCTGGTCTTCCCTATCTTCCAGTCTTCAGTTTTACTACCCTCAGTACAGTTCCATGCTATTAACTTTATCGAAAACACCCGTAATTCATATATCAATTAGCCCTTAGCTTTTCCCAATCAGCTCCCAACTTTGTCACCAAGCCCTCACCGTCCTCACATAGCCCTCAGTTCCTACTAAACAGTCCTTAGCCAGACATCATAGATTACTTTTTCTTACACTGAACAGCTCTTAACTAGGCTAATCGTAACTCAGCCCTACATGAACAACCCTCTATTCCTGCCAGACAGTCTTTAGCCACCCATCATACATTATTCAACCTAGGGTAACCGAAACGTAACCCAGAAGTGAAATGGTTGACGATCAACCCGTCTGTCTAGCTGACCAGACCCATCAACCGCAGGCAAGCAACCACCCCTGCAAGGCCGTCTTGTATAGTGAACTAATGTTCCCTTGCGGCTGACAGCGCCCCACCACCGCGAGGCGTGGGGGAAAATATGGACGTTTGGTTTTTGTATGGATGCAGCATTTCCATCTCTCCATCCAGTTAACAGGGGCACCACAGTAGGCCCCCACTTCACCCCGTAAACTAGTTATATGGTCACCAAATCGTTGTAAATGTTTTCTGGGTTACAGGAAACCATTAGGATTGTCACTCGGTGTAGAGCCACCTGTGGTAGAAAGAAGTGTAATAAGAAGTGCTGCCCTAGGTGGGAAAGGAGGTCCGGATGATGATGATGATGATGACAGGAAAGAAAGGGAGAAGTGAGATGAGAGGAGAGCAAACACAAAGATAAAATGAGTGAGGGGATGGAAGAAATTGGCAGCACCTGATCAACTGACTGTATGAGGATGAGGCAGATGGAGAACAAAATGGCGAAATGAAATTCATAGATTCGGAGACCAGCTAACAGCGAATACGTCAGAGTGGACAAAAGATGGAAGATGCCTTCGTCCTGCATTGGGCTGATTAGGATATTGATAAAGATGATTATGGTAATTCAATCGACATCATTTACTGTAGCCTCAGTCACACATCAGGTAGCTTTCATCTATACATCAGCAAGTCCCCAACTCAACGTTAATCAATATTCATCAGTACATCAATCGTTCCTTTGTCATTTAGCTCAGCATCCTTCATCTACTGAAAGTAATTACCTTCACCTCCTCAGCATTGCAGCCTTTCGCCCCATATCCATAAAGATCAGATCCGTGTGGGTGCAGCATCCAGCCCTCATGTTTCACCTCTGACACTTCAATATTTACCTTTCACTCTCCTCTCCTCTCTCTCGGCCCTATTTAGCCCTAACTCCACCCCATCATCTCCCTTTCCCAACCCCCATCCGTCTCCCATACATAAGTTAACGAGAACTATGTTTTAAGCACCGCTTTACTGGCTCACTTTGCAGCGCCGAATAGGATTACAAAATACAGTATATCCCGATAATAAACCCGTTTTTATTGGGCATTTTTTTTTTACAGACAACCATAAGTACTCCAGTGATAGTTTGCTCATTAAATTCCAAAATCGATCAAACTAACACATCTACCTATACCTATCTGTGGGTGACTGGTATTGGGATTCTAATGAGGGAGCATGCGTTCGTGTGTAAGTGTGTGTGTGTATGTCTTAAACATATTTTGAAAAGATATTTTTGTGGCCGTCAGACATACGTACTAATAGTTATGGTCATTGAATTTCAAAATAAAACAGTGTCATATCCATCTGCTAGCTACGGTAGCTATTTATCTATGAAACTGATACTGGAATGCGTGCGCGCGAGTTTGTATACATGAACGTCCTGCATGCACAATATAACAATTTCAGAATACCATATTGTGAGGTGGTCAAATCCTGAGGACTGGTTACAGGTGGTTTAGAGCTGGTATGTTACGTTCCTTTACTATAATGACCTGTCATTAGTATGATAATTAAACCTAATATTATTAGGAGCAGGAAATGCTTTCACCAGTAAAAAAAAAATGTTTAATTCTCTGCAACCTGTAAGCTTATATTTTCTGTCAGCGATACACTATCTCATTAGATCCTGTTAACTGACTACAACAAGCCCAAGGTATTGAATCAGTCCTTTCCGATTCCCTCTTTATTTTCTAAATAACATGTACAGCCAGAGACATAAGTTCGCCTGATATTCCAACACTTCTGCTTCTCACTTCCCTCTTGTGACTAACATCTAAAGCCGATTAAGGCAACATTCTGAATATGACAGGGGCTTCATATGTTTTCCGTCCAAAGATGGCACTGTAATACGATGCGTCCACATGAAAAGTGACCCGTGATAGTGAAGAAAACATGGTGGATTATTAGGGGAACTTACGCCACTGACTATTGCACTTCACTAAAAAAAAACACTGTATCATCAGCCCTTCCCCTCTTACACACACACACACACACACACACACACACACACACACATACACACACACACGCACACACACACACAGACGATATAATGGCCCCGTGTTTACCCCACTCATCTATTCTACCTTACTCTCAAATGCCAAACTCTTAAGCCTTGCCATTTCATTGCTCTCTTACTTAGCCTCCCACACACAAACATAGATATATTTTCTCCCCTCCAGCTTAGCAGTAGCCCAGTCGCGTTACCTTCTGAATTCTTAGGAACATCTTACCCTTCCAACTTTCCTCTCACTTTCACACGCCGTCCTGCCCTTCCTATTACATCTCAAGCAGCCCTTGACCTTCCAGTCCTCTCCTGTCCTGAGCCTAGTCTTCTGCCCTCATCTTTGTTCTCGTCTGCCCTCAACTTGGCCTCCTCAACGTCTTTACACTTCTTTGCCTGTTTCAGCAGCTCTCATGCAGCATTCACTCTCGAGCCACTGCTCTCATCTTAGATCTCTCTCAAATTTTATACACTCTTCTGCCCTCCCGAATAATTCTCCTGCAGACCTCACCTCTCAGCCTTCTCGTGTACTCACCACGAAGCCCTCTCCTGCTCTCTTCCCAGCCCTTTCCCGCCCTCACCTCTCAATCCCCCCCTCTCTCTCCCCCTCACCTAGCCCTCTCCTGCCCTCACCTCCCAGTCGTCTCGTGTTCTAACCACCTGACCCTCTCCTGCCCTCACCTTCCAGCCCTCTCTTGTCCTCATCTTCCAGTTATCTCTCCCTCAACCCAGTCATCTGCTGTCACCTCCCGGCCCTCTTTTGCCCTCACCCCAGCCTCTCCTGCCCTCATCTTAACCCATTAGCGCCCAGTGTCCTCAGTATAGGACGGAACTGGGCATTTTCAAAATTTAATATAGTAGGGAACCCCGGGGAAGGGACCTATGAGCTTCGCGACTATGAGCCGACTGGCGGAGGGCGGTACGCCCAGCACCCTTCCAGCAAAATCCCTCGCACAGGAAGTCTGGGAGCCAATGGGTTAATCCTATCAATTTTCATGCACTTCTTGGGTCTTCTCAATACTTCCCATGCACCTCTCACCTGCCATTCCTCCCTACCCCGCACCCCAGCCCTCTCCAGCCCTCATCTTAGCCCCCAGAGCCATTCGTCAGCCCTCAGCCCAGGCCTGAGAGTGGGGCAGGCAGCTGGGGTCCTACACTGGGGAATTAAAAGGTGGGCTGAAGAACTAACGCCGGGCCGCCCTTGGGATTTATGACGGGCATTAGTTAGCCGGGGGAAGGGGGAAGGGAGGGAGAAGGAAAGGGAGGGAGAGTAAGGTAATATGGAAACCCAGAGGAAAGCTGGGAAGCAAGTGTGAGGGGAAGGGAGGGAGGGAGGGAAAGAGAGAGGAGGGAATGTAAGGTGCGTTATATGGAAACTGGGAGAAGTATGGAGAGGAGAGGAAAAAATTGAGAGATGGAGGAAAGAGGGAGGGAAGGATGTAGGCAGGGAAGGAAGGAGGAAGGGATGAGGCAGGAGGTAGGGTAAAGAAATATGGAAGCCCAGACGGGGACAAAGTGAGGAGAGGAGAGAAGGAAGAGGAGGGAGGGTAAGTAATATGACAGCCAGGAGGGAGGTGGCTGTGAGGGGAGAAAGGGAGGAAAGGGAGAAAGGAGGAAGGGTAGCTAGGCAATATGAAAGGTGAGAGGAAAGCTGTGAGTAGGGGAAGAGGTAGAGAAAGAGAGTATGGAAGGTAATGTAGGTAACATGGAAGTCAGGAGGGAGGAAAGAAGGGAGGAAGGGTGAGATGCCGGGAGGAAAGGAAGAGAGAGGAAGGGTAAGGTAGGCAACAACGAGACTAGAAGAGGAGGTAGTTGGGAAGGGGCAAGGTAGGGAGGGGAAGGGGGGAGGTTGGGAGGGGAAGAGGAAGGGAGGGAGTGGACAGAGAGAGAGAGAGAGAGAGAGAGAGAGAGAGAGAGAGAGAGAGAGAAGGACGTAGAGTAAGGGAGGTAGTATGGAACCTGCAGAGGGAGGCTGGAGAGAGGAAGTGACTTATGAAGAGAAGGTGATGTAAGATAGGAAAGCTAGGAGGGAGGGTAAAGGTAGGGAGTGAGAGGAGGAGGGAGGGTAAGTAAGGTAATATGAAAGATGGGAAGAAAGTAGGGGAGAAAAGGAGAGTGGCAGGGGGGAAGGTGAGAAGAGGGAAGAAGAGGAAGGGAGGAAGAGAGGGAGAGAGACAGGGAGGAAAGGAGGTATGGGTTGGAAAGCAGGGACAGAATAAGAAGGGTGAGGAGGTGATATGGAGAAAAGGGCCTGGGAATCCACAATAACGTGATCAACGGTGTATAAGAAAAAACAATGGCAGATGAAAAGTTTATTTGTCGGCCAGGGCAGGGTTTTTGTCTTGTTGAGAAAGAGAAGGGAGGGAGGGAGAAAGGACGGAGGGAGACAGGAAGGGAGAGGAGGAAGGGAGGGTGATAGGAGGGGGAGAGAGGAGGGAGGGAAAGAGGAGGGCGAGAGATCACGGAGGTCAAAGTAGGTGTTGTGGGAGCGACGGAAAAAGAGAAAAGATAGGCAGGGAGGAAGGCAGGGCAGGAACGGGAGCTACCGGTAAGGTAAATAATAAAAGGAAGGAAATGGGGAAGAGAGGGGAGGGGAGACAATGGATGGAGAGGGGAAAACAGCAGACTAGAGAGATGGGGATGGAAAGACTGCTGAAAAAAAAGAGAGTAGTGAGAATAAGGCAGGTAATATGGAGGAACATGGAAGGAGAGAAGGAATAAAAAAAGGAGAGGAAACAGGAAGAGAGATAGAGAGGAAGGGAGAAAGAGGTGGGAGGGAAACGTAGGTTATAAGGAAGCTAACAGAGGAGGGGAGAGAGAGGAGAGGGAGATAGGCAGGGATATAGGATAGGGAGAGGTAGAAAACACGATACGGTGAAAATAATACTGAAACTAAGAGAGAGTGAAGAACGGGGAGGAAAGGGAGATAGAAGAATGGGAGAGGGAGAGAGAAAGAGAGAGACAGGGTAAGACAGGCGATATGGAGTCGGGAGAAAATTATTAACAGGGAGAGAGGCAAAGATGAACAGGGTAAGAGACTTAAGTGAAGGGAGGGAGGGGGAGGGAGGGAAAAGGGAGGGAGGGAAAAAGAGATCAGAGTGGAGACGAGATAGAAGAGGAAAAAAGGAAAAATTGAACACAAAGAAGTGCTAGGACTGGATGCAGGGTATCTGAGGTCAGAACAATAAAGAAGAGGGGAAAATAGGCCGGAAGGAGGGGAGGGAACGGCTGAGGGTAGAAGGAATGGCGAGATATTAGGGTGTTAAGGTGGAAGGGAGGAAAGGAGGCTCTAATGAGAAGGGAAGGAGGGAGTGAGGGAGGGAGGGCGAAAGGTGAGGCAAGAGGGAGAGAGATTTATGAGAAGTAGCTTAGTGAGTAAAGAGAAGGCAAAGATAAGTGATAAGGGAAGAAAGGGAGGGAAAAGTTGCGTAGTGAGTACAGAGGAAGGAAAGCGTCAGTGGTGAGGCAGAGATGTGGATTCATGAAGGGATGTAGGTAAGTCAGTAATGAGGATGGAGAGGAGTGGTGATGGAGAAGAAAGTAATATATGAGGAAGGATGTAAGGCTAGTAAGTAAAGAGGAAGGAAAGAGCGAGTGGTGGGGAAGGAGAGAGCGATTTGTGAGGGGAAGAAGGTTAGTGTGTAATGAGGAAGGGGAGCAGGAATGGTTAGGGAGAAAAAAGGAAGGATTTAAATGGGAGAGTTAGTTAGTTAACAACTGGGAAAGAGATGAAGAGGTGGGAGAGGAAAGGGATTCATGACGGAAAAAAAAACAGTTTAGTGAATAATGAAGAACAGGAAAGTGAGGGAGGAGAAAAGAAGTGGATAAAAAGAGAAAAGGAAGGGAGAAGGAGGCAAGAAGACGCAGTGAATGAATTTATGGGGGGAGGGTAGATTAGTGAGTGATAAGGTACAAGAGACAAAATGGAAGCGAGTGATTTGGTGTACAGGAGAGAACAGAGGTTTCCCTGAACAAGGGTAAGGCAGTCTGCTGGTCCAATACGGTTCTCTTTTTACTCATCTGTCAGGAAGCTGAGTGTATGGTAGTGTACAATGATCTCTCCGTCTATCTATCAGCCAAGACATTCTAAGCCAATGCAGCACAAAACACTGCAACAAGATCAGTATGAATCAGTTTTTGAGAAGCCTTATTTGAGCGCTACGTAATGACATCGTCTTCTCAATGAACAACTACAGCTTCAACAACGACAACAACTCTTTCACTGGTACATTCACACTTTTGGGAATATTGAATTTTGTTTTTACAGCTACAATAACACCTCTCATTTAGGAAAACTGAGAAAAAGAGGAGGAATGAATCAGGAAGTAATTATGGAGTAAATAAAAAGACAGCAAAGGTGACTCCAGTACTTGCAAATACCAAGTCAGGAGGGTGAAATGAAAAATACGTGAGAGACAGGAAGCTGGACGTGGAGGAAGAAGACGTAGAATGAAACTGAATACAGCGAATTAGAAAAGGAATCAAGGAAGCATAGTGGAAGGAAAGATGGAAGACAGGATGGAAGCTGTGAAGTCTGAAAGGCAGGAAGGGTGGAGTAAATAATCAAAAGGACGCGTGATAAGTACGAAGGACCAACAACAGGAGGCTTAGTAACAGAAAAACAAGTGGATGGATAGTGAGGATACAGAAGTTGTCAAAAGAAGAGAATGATATGAGAAGGAAAAAGAAAGAGTAATATAACAAAGGGATAAGATTTGGAAAAAATGGCAATGATAGTTTATGACAGAGAAAGTATAAAGCTGGAAAATCGACAAACAAATATAGCTGAATGACAAGAAAATATTATGAAAGTACCAACTTGCCTAGCCCCGGGCTTCTACGCTCCTCATTGGGCAACGTAGGATTGGATGAAGGATGGATGGATGGATGGGAAATAACAGCCGAACAACAATGTGATCTATTTTACTGGGCACGCTGTTGATAGTTCTCCAAATAAAACCATAATAGGCGATGATGATGATTGATGGTTATGACGGACGATGATGAAGGATGATGATGGTTGATGAAGATAACTCAAGAATGAATGAATGAATGAATGAATGAATGATGATGATGATGATGATGATGATGATGATGATGAAATAAAATCATAACAGGCGATGATGATGATTGATGGTTATGACGGACGATGATGAAGGATGATGGTTGATGAAGATAACTGAAGAATGAATGAATGAATGATGATGATGATGATGATGATGATGATGATGATGATGATGATGATGATGATGATGATGATGATGATGAACAAGGGTGGAGGAATATTAAAAACTTCGAACCACTGAAAGAGGGGATGCAACGTAGATGATTAAAAAAAAAAAAAAAAAGGGGGGGGAAGGGGGTGGGTTTCGAAAAAAAAATCAATAGAAGAGACAAATAAACAAAAAGTAAATGCAGGTAACAGGGGAGGAAGTTTTTGTTATTGCTGAGTAACCCCGGTCTGTGTGACCTGGCAGACCCATCAACCGCAGGCAAGCAATCGCCCCTGCAGGGCCGTCCCATCCAGTGAACCAATGTTCCCTTGCGGCAGACAGCGCCTCACCACAGAGAGGGGTGAGGATGAATGAGGAGGTTTGGTTCCAAGGTGGCTGCAGCATTTGCATATTTCCACGCACATGACAAGGGCACTATACCAGGCTTCACATCAGACCGATATTTGGTTGTATGGTTGCCACCCAACGCTGTACATAGTTTCCTGGGTTAATCGAAACCATTAGGCTTGTCACTCAATGTGCAACCACCTGAAGTTGAATGTGAGGTATATAAAATGACAGGAAGATGGAAGAAATAGGAAGAGAGGGCAGATTCACAGAGAAAAAGTACGATAAATGTGAAGGAAGAAGTGGTCAGTATTACGGTATATTAGGTGAGTCGATGAGTGTCACCACCATCTACCACCATCGGAAGAAGTGAAAAAATAAGAGAAAAACAGGGATATGTAAACTGAAGATCAAGGACGACAAGTAAAGAAGAAATAAAAACGGAATGGATTATTAAAAAATGGAAGGGAGGGAAAACATATAAAGACAGAGAATATAATGGAATATAAAGGTAACATAAAATATATATATATATAT
>JAGKTI010017523.1:0-18437 GCA_018397915.1 Birgus latro
TGTGTGTGTGTGTGTGTGTATTTACCTAATTGTATTTACCTAATTGTGATATACATCACTTTCATCATAAATGTTAGGACCAACTTGCCTAGCCCCGGGCTCGTACGCTCCTCTGTGACATAGGATTGGGTGATGGATGGATGGATGTGATACACTGGAAATGAGCTACGCTCGTGGGGTCCTGTCTCTGTTTCTCAGTATGTCAAATTTTGCTTTAAACTCATTTAAATTTTTAGACTGGATGATCTCTGTCCAGGCTATTCCACAGGTCTGTGCATATATAAGGAAAGCTATATTTCTTGATGTCCTTCAAGCAGCTTGGCTTCTTTAGTTTCATTCCGTGTCCTCGTCCTCTTGTTACTCTCTCATCCCACACAAACGGATTTTCTCTGTCAGTTTTATCTACTCCCATCATGGTCCTGAACACTGCAATTATGTGTGTGTGGGTGGTTATTTTACATTAACAAGTGTAAATGCAGTGGCTCCACACCAAAACTGCTCTTCTTTCAAGGGATAGGGAGTTGAGGGATGTTTGTATAGCCAGGGAGTGGACTTGCTACAGCTTCCTTTCAGGAGATAGGGAGGGAATTGAGGGATGTTCGTATAATCAGGATAGTTAGTATAATCAGGGAGTGTAGCCAGCTAATTATGTGAGTGCCACTAATCAGAGGCATCAGTTTATAGTCCCCAGGTGTATTTAACAGACAGAAACCATGAATTGGGGTCACAGACTTTAAGTAAGGCACTGACATGAGTTGTGTTTTAATTATGATAGTTGTTTCACCTTGACCTGGCCAATATTTTCAGCCTCTTGTGGCTTTATTTCATTCAGCTCAGTGACAGAAAAAAGTGTTATGACTCAAAATCCTTTCCATGGCTTTCCTTTGTGCATAGTGTCACATCGTACTGTTTCAAAGGTGATTTCCAATTTTATACCAAGTTTGTAGAAGGAGCAATAGTAGTTGCAGCCCCTAGTTCATTGAGCAACGTGAACCCAGTGGACTGCAGGTGGAAGTTGCTCTTCTGCAGTTCACCAGTTATATCAGTGCCACCCCATGAAGGCTTCAGGGTTATTCCAGGCCAACTCACCTACAGCCCCCCCCCCCATGCCATAAATTGTTTTTTGAAAATTCAAGAAAATGCTTGTATTTAATCTGTGTAACCATGCAAGATCTTGTTGTCTTCAGAGAATGTTATGGAAGCTACTGAGAGACTGAAAAGGTTAATATATGATTTTTATTTACAGGTTGTAGTTGACTCAGCCGTGGAGAAAAAGCTTACCATTTCATCGTATATAAAGGCTTCAGTATGCTTCCCTGTGTCAGCCTTGGTCACCTAATGGCGGCCCTCCATGCTGCTTGATCTCTCTGGCAGTCACCCTGGCAATTACCTCCAATGTCTTGTAAGTACCTGAATGTGGTTGCATTTTGTTGTAGACTAAATCTGGGGGTTTGCAGGCTGATGTTGCCCTTCTCCTGCAGTCCACCATCCTCCTCTGGGGGTTTAGGAAGTTTGGAATGTTTGTCTATTGATACCACTGCATGAAGAGATTCCTTTTTTAGTATCAGACTGGTTTTATACTCCAGTATGGTGCACATTAGTTCACTTTATCATGTTTTTCTCTTGTCCTGCATTCTGAACCCTACCTTACCCTGTCCTTGGATGGGAAAAGAGGTAGGGATGATGGTTTTTCTTACACTTAATAATACCTTCAAATTATTACCTTGTATTTTTCTCTGTGTAATATAAGCCACCATTTTCATCCCTCTGTTTCCTAGCCTCATCAGCTTCCATATGTTGTCTGTGGCCACCCTTAGAGGATTGTGTCTGGCTGTAGATAGATAATTAGATAGATTCTTGTCCTACCATGCCTCCTCCCACTTTTAAACTCAGTGTATCATTTTCACCACCATATCTACATCCATTCTCTCCATATGATCATTTCTGTCTAATGTCACACTCTTTAACACTTACCTACATCACCAGGTTTACTCACTTCTTAAATAATTTTTACCACTGTAGTTGGCTGCTCTATGAACTGTCTCAGCTCCTTTCCTTTTTAAAAACTGACATTTCATCGCTGTTATAAGAATTGTAGCAGCCTCAGACTTGATAGTGTGTACTGTAGTGCTGTGTTTAGGAATTGAATTGGTGGATAGCTTAAGAATAGATAGGAACTTAAGGCATATAATTTTTGTGTCTCATTAGGAACAGGAAATTGGTCAGGTAATGGAAAGATACATTTGGTGAGCAGTTTGTGTCATGGGATTAACTACTAGACTCACACGTCAAGCTTAGGAACCAATGTAGGAAGTAAAGAGGCCATGAAATCAAGTGGAGGGAGATGTGGAAATTTTATAGTAGGGTGGGAGGGGGTGGACAAAATGAACTTATGCTGAGTTACTATAGTCAGCTGGTGTAGTGGAAGTAATAGAGGATAGGGTACCATACCTTCTGCTGTGTGCAATAATGGGGAAGGAATTGTGTATAGTTTAGAATAGATTTCACAAGAGATGTAATGATAGAGGGAAGCTGCAGGGTGTGAAATTTTTTGTACAGTGTGTGGCAGTATCAGAGTTAAGAGAATAAAACACTTAAGACTTGTTTAGGGTAGTAACTGGTTGGGATGTGTGGAGGTGCTCTGTTTATTATAGGAAGAAATGACAGGCCACTTGCTAGAATGAGAAGTGGGGTGGAAAGAGTCTTGCCTTTTCTCAATGGTGGGAGCTTTTCCTTTCATGCAAATATCTCCTGAAAAATGTGTAAAGTTTTATATTGTATGAAAGTGAGATATGACCAGGGAAAGAAGAGAATTTCAGAGGAGAGTAATGCAGTTAACTCATTCATAGATAGTGTGCAGTGAGAGATTTAGTACTTGCATAAGGATATTGGTAGGTTGAGATGGTTTGGACTTACTGGGAGGCCGATAGAGGAGCATTCACAGCTTTGAATAATGGAGGGAAGAATGCCCAGATGCAGACAGGAAGACATTAAGTCACAGTTGCAATTTGGTTCATCCAAAACAGCTATTGCTGTGGCCCAGTTACTCCAGTATAATTGTCATGCTAGGATCAAAAAAACAGCAGCATGTCACAGGCATTCAAAAGACCGAGAAACACCATTTCCTGTTTTGTTGCTTTGTCTGTCTTTGCAAAGACCAGAAAGAAACATCTCTGCAGTGTTGCATGACAATGGCCTTAGTATTTCATCTGACAGAGTGCTTGAAATAGCACAACTAGGGGATGCTGTGATCACTAGGTGTGTTGAAATGGTGTAGCATGCCCTCCTGCCTTAAGGAAAGGGTTAGTCACAACAGCTGCCATGGACAGCACTGACCATAATCCACCTTCCACAACAGCACCGACTTCATTCCATGGGACAAGCATTTCCGTTTTCCAACATTCCAGCTCAGGTAAGATTCAAGATGGTACGATAAAAACAATGCCAGAACTTCCTGAGTCATTCACTGATATTCCTTAAGCTCACTTCACTGAGAGAATACCAGACCTTCTGCTACTGTGTCTCCACATGCCTCTTCAACACTCATTTGATTCAAACCAGTCTTGACACATGAGTATGAATGGCTTGAAAATGTGAGTCACTGAAGAATTGAATGATACTGTACATGTAACTTGGTCCTCCTACCATCCTTAAGAGAAATTCACAATTTGAAATAAGCATCACATAATATGTGTTGGCAAAAATTAAGAAGACAGTGGATTTGCTTAATCCAGGACATGTACCTGTCATAACTGCAGACCAGCCAATTTATGCAGTAGCTAAGCAGATTCAGTGGCAGTGGCCAGAGCTCAAGTTTGTTCTCATGTTTGGTGGTCTGCATATGGAGATAGCCGCCCTGAGGTCCATGGCAACACTACTTAAGGGTAGTGGTTGGACAGGTGCTTTTGTTGAGTCTGGTGTTGCATCTCAGGGTGCAGCAGATTTGTTCTTGTCAGTCTCTAGTGTCACTGAGGCACATCAGGCACACCACATAACAGGCTGTTGAGAAGTTAATTGATTTACTGAATCTGGAAGACTGGTGTGGAAGGTGCAAACAGCAGAGTCACCAGTTTCAGTTTTGGTACCTGGTGTTGACAGTGGAATTGTCCATCTTGACGCTAATTTGGTCTTTCAGAGAAGCAAATTTTGGTCTCTACTGTGAAGGCCTCACAGAGCCGATACTGTATTTCTCTGCCGACAACATTGTGAATTATTCTCGTTGGCCTTCTATACACCTCGGAGACATGTTAGCACTTAATAAGCAACACCCAGATGTGGCTAGAGAGTTTCAGGAAACTTTGTTGTCCACAAATCAAACTTTCTGTTCTCAGTCACAGTAATAGACCAAGCCCATGAACAGGCAAATGCTGTTATAAAGGGCAATGGAGGAGCCTTTGGCCTCACTGAAGATCCATCAGCACTCAAAAGGTGGATAGTTGCCGGGCCTGAAGTGAGCCAGCTTGTTCAGGAGTACGAGAAACCAGATGTCAAGACCGAAGCGCAACAGAGTGAACATTGTGATCAGACACAAAAGGCTCAAAAGTTATTTTTTGAGAGAGGAGAAAAGCTAACCTCTGTTTTACAGGAGTTTGGTAATCCTTTTCATGAAGCGTCAGATGGCCCTCTTCCCTATGACACAAAGGACATTGCCAGTCCTGACAGGGCTGCATTAGTAGCCACACACTGTAAGAAAGGTGCTGGTCAGTGTCATGCATTCTTGAAAACACTTGAATCTGAGGTTCAGTGCACATTTTACCTGCCAGTTAAGAACAAAGTTGACAGCTTCAAAACAGTAGCACATTCAACTTAAAAGACGCTGAAGGAGGACTTCCATCTTTTCTCTCAACTTTATATCTCTCGTCAGAGAAGGAAGTGTGACTTTACGGAATTCTTTCAGAATGAAAACAGTCCTTTCCCTGCCTCTCTGGGTGACAATGGACAGCTTCATGTAACCAAAAAATCTCAACTGGCTGAGATCCTTGTCATCAGTGGCTCAGCATTAGTGAATGCTTTGGCAGCCCAAGCATCAGAAACTTTGTGTTAGTGTGCCATGCAAGATGTTCTTGCAGCAGTAAAGGCTTATTCCACAAAGTATGAGCGCTCGGATGTAGTTTTTGATGTTTGCGTTTCTTTAGCCTGAAGGCCGAGGCAAGAACACAGCAAGGGCAGGGAAGAGGAGGGTGACAGACTTCACCAAAACGTCCAGTAGTTGACACAGCTTTCTGCGAGACATCAACAAAATGGAACTCTTTCGTTTTGTAGGAGACAAAATTGCTGGTGCCAAACAACAAATACGATCGTCTTGACCAAAGGGGACAGTGCACGATCCAGTCAAGCAGTGTCTAAACAATTTATCTCCCTGTACTCATGAAGAGGCAGGTAAACAAATATTTGTGCATGCAAAAAATTCAGTCCCAAATGGCAGCAAGGTATTGATGATTAAAGCCAGTGACACAGATGTAGTAGAAGTGTTGTGTTTTCCATCCCTGAAAGAGCTGGGTCTTGCAAAACTGTGGATAGACTTTGGTCAAGGACGAAGCATGAACTGGATCTCCGTTCATGAGATCTGCTCGGTTTTTGGGCTAGAAGACACAAGAGAAATCCTGTTCTTCCATGCCTTTAGTGGTTGTGCAGCCCTGAAAGTCTACAGTTTATCTTACCAGCCACTGGCAAGTACTTAAAAAATTTTACCAGCCAAGAAAAATTTTTACTAGCCAGAGGAAAATTAACAAATAACTAGTCAGCTTACAAGTTATTTATTGTAGCCCAGGTTGAAAATAAATAATAGATTTGCTTGTGTATAAGGATAAATATGGAATTTGTATATGGTGCATATACATAAATGAATTTGCATTTATTGAATTATGTTCCTCCATCCTTCTTTCCTTCCATCCTCTTCTGTCTTTCTTTCCTTCATTCTTTCCTTGTCCTTCTGCCTACGGGTGACGTTACACTCCCTCTTCTGTCTTTCTTGCCTTCATTCTTTCCTCGTCCTTCTGCATGTGGGTGACTCTACACTGAGTGACAAGCCAAAAGGTTTCCTGTACACCAGGAAATCATTTACTACGCTGGGTTGTAACCACATAACCAAATTTTGGCGCCTGGTAGTTTAGTGGATAATTACGGCGCTCCAATCGGATTGAGCCGGTGAAGGTTTGTATCCAAGGGATGGTTGGGGTTTATTGCTCACGTAATGCCATTCAGGGATGAGTGAGGCTGGTCACTCATCGTGAATGTCAGGACCAATTTGCCTATCCCCGGACTCCTATGCTCCTCTGTGGGGCGACATAGGATTGGATAATGAATGATAATAGTTCAGCAATGGGTAAAAATTTAGTGAATGGAAGTTCTTCCTCTGCCAGCATGTATGCAGTGGTAATTTTCATCTTCAAATCTTCTTCTTCTTCCTTCTTTTGCTAGCGTTGGAATGCCTTGACCATGTTTCTTTGACCTTGGCGATTTAATTCAGCATCACGCAGTTCAATATGCTTCCTGCTCTTGCCATGGCAAACTTTGTTTCCTTTTTTATAATTCTGGGGTCCAGTTACGAAATCTGTTTTGCTGGCTGCAGTTGGATTTTTCATGCTAAATGGGACATTTTGCTTTTGTTTTCATCATACACAAGCTGGGTAAATTCTTTCTTCCATTTTGGAAGAAATGTTCTCTGTGATGCTTTTTTTGAGGGAGGCGACGAGATTGACGTTGACGGTGAGGGTTTCGTACATTTTGTGTTAGAAGCAAGCGACGCTACTCCTTCTCGTCAGCTGAGTACGGCAACACTCACCATGCCATCAGGTCAGCGAGTGAGAGCGTCTAGCGACTGTTATGATTCCAAGAGATTTTTAAGAGGTGCCAGATTAGTAATAATGATGTTTTTTTTTTTTTATCATGATGTTTCTTAATATGAAGTAATGGTTAAAGGAACAATTTTTTTTATTTAAGATATAAAACTTCAACTCATCACGGGCGAGTGATGAATAATTTTTTACCCGCCATGTAATTTATTTACCCGCCATGGCGAGTAAAATACTCACAACTTTCAGGTCTGTTGTGATGCAGTGTTAGCATTTCAAGGCAAAGGAAAGAAGTTTGCTTTGGACACTCGGAATGTGTATGACAAGGCCACAGTCGTCTTCTCAAAACTTAGTCAACATCCACCAGTCATACACTGATATGCAGACTTTAGAGAAGAAGTTTGTAGTCACCCTGTATGACAGGTCCAGTACTGCTGTAGGAGTTATCGAGACACTTGTTTGCAAAAAAACAATGGACATATAAGTATTCCACCAACTCAAGATGCCCTCCTTCAACATGCAAAACTTGCTACCTTCCTGGCAGGATGCGTTTGGAGTCAGGCAACTGTATGTAGGCCACAGTACCTGAATCCCAGTGATTGGGGGTGGACAAAGCATGGCTAGGGATGAAAGGTTTGTTGGATGACTCTCCAACCTATTGCAGTGTTGCCAACAGCTGACGAAATGCGGATGTAAGACTGAATGCCATGGAAGATGCAAGTGCAGTGGTTCTGGTCTGAGCTGCACTGCACTTTGTAGCTGTGTGTGCCAGTTCTAAGGTTCAACAAATACACAATGATGCATCCAGATGCCTACCTACCATTAGAAGTGAATCATCAAGTAAAATATTTGGCAATTGAGACATAAAAGATCTGAAACCTTCCAAAGTGGTGAATGAATCCATCCTACAAACCAAGATGTTGCGAAATTAGAATCTCGATGTATCAAAACATAGGAATTGACCCCTCAAAGATTAATTTTGGACAGTTTGTTTTGATTGTATGAGGATAATTGCATCCAGTAGCCATAAGTTGGTGGCCATCTTGGAAAATGACGGCCATATTGAATTTTCATTAGGCCAACCTTAATTTCTTATTAAGCAGCCTAAAGGTGAACCACATGCAACATTTCATGCTTGTATCACCATCTGAACGATTTTGCACCAAGATGCCCCACTAGCTGTTATCCAATGAAAAGAAAGATTAGGACATTTGGTTTTATCAGGTTTTATCAGGAATTTAAGTGTAAAGTGGAGAGAATGTAAGAAAATGTCCTGGAAAGTGGTAGAGTTAGACAGGGTGCCAAAGAAATTAGCTGGGAAGTGAGAGATAAAAAGGGTAGATTACTAGTGGAAGAGGGAGAAAAAGTGAACAGATGGAGAGAACACTTTAATGAATTGTTGAACATAGAGAATGAAAGTAATTCAAGTATATATGGCTGGGGAATGACTGGGAGATGGAGGGATGTGAGAAGAGAGGAAGAAATCAGTAGGATGGAAGTGATGGAAGCAATGAAGAAAGTTAAAATGGGGAAAGCCCCAGGAATTGATGGAGTGTGTGGTGAAATGCTGAAGCATGGGGGAGACAGTAGTAGAATGGATGTGGAAGGTGTGCAGATTGTCCTGGGGAGATGGTAGAGAGGATTGGAAGTCAGGTATAATTATTCCCCAGTACAAAGGGAAAGGGGAAAAAGAAGTGTGTGGTAATCACAGGGGGATTTGTTTTCTTAGTGTAAAAGGAAAAGTATATGGTAGGATACTTATGACAGAGTTAGGGAAGTAACATATGAATTAGTTGAAGAACAGAGAGGTTTTAGGAAGGGAAGTGGTTGTATATTCATTCTTTAATCTTTAGTGGAAAAGTTTCTAGAGAAGGGGAAGGAGTTGTATGCAGCTTTCATGGATTTGGAGAAAGCAGATGACAGGGTGGATAGACAAGGATTGTGGAAAGTATTGAGAATATATGGGGTAGATGGGAAGTTGTTGAAGGCTGCGGAGAGTATGTATTAGGGTGCTAAAGATGCAGTACGTATGGATGGTGAATTGAGTGAATTTTTCTATTTGAAGGTTGGATTGAAACAGGAATGTGTCATGTCTCCATGGCTGTTCAGTTTATATATGGAAAGGGTTATAAAAGAGATACAAGGTCAGGCAGTGGATGTTGGAGTGGCCCTGATGAGAGAGGGCAGTGTTTGGAAACTCCCTGTACTGTTGTTTGCAGATGATACTGTGTTGTTAAGTGAAGACAAAGGTGAGCTGCAAGGCTTGGTGGATGAGTTTGGTAGTGTATGTAAGTAACAAAATCTAAAGGTGAATGAAGGGAAGAGTAAAGTTATGGTATTCAAGAGAAGTGAAGTCAGTGAATGTACAGTGAGGTTGGATGAGGTGGAAATGGAAAATGTGAGTGCATTTAAGTGCTTGGTTAGTGTGACAAGTAATGGTGGAAGTTTAGAGGATGGAGTTCTTGAAAGGTTACAACAAGGAAGTAAGGTTGCTGTTTCCTTGAAAGCAGTGATAATAAACAGGGAAGTGAACATGGAGTGAGAAAGCTACTACATGACAGTATTGTGATACCAACACTAACGTATGGAAGTGAAGCTTGGACCATGATGGAGGGGCAGAAGTCAAGAGTGAGAGTAGTGAAAATGAGTTTGAGAGGAGCATGTGGAGTAACATTGGGAGATAGACTGACAAATGAGGAAGTGAAGGAGAGTTGTGGTGTGGATGTGGATGCGATAGGAAGGGTTAGGAGAAAAACATTGAGATGGTTTGGTCATGTGGAGAGGATGGAGAGAGACTAATGAGGAGAGTGTATGTGAGTGAGGTGGAGGGGGGGAGAGGAAGGGGGAGGCAGAGGATGAGATGGAGGGATGGAGTGGAGAGACATATGAGAGAGGAGGGTGTGAGCTGCGAGCAGGGCAGTGAATTGTGTGTGGCCACCCCTTACGGGATTAAGGCGTCTTGCAATAGATAGGATCAAAAATCTTAGAGAATGGCACAGATATTTGGCAATGACAAAATATTTGAAGAAAAAGGAAACCATGTGATCCAAAGGAATTTAAAAAATCAAGAGAGTGTTAGGAAAAAGTATGAGGGCAGTGTGTGGAGGCATGTTGAAGTAGGCCTGTTGCTGCCAGATGATGGTGATACCAGCAGTGAGGCCTCTTGATTCTGAGCCCACTGCTGGTAGTTCCAAGCAACCAAGTGATGTTGCTGTTCCATTGTACTTGTCCAAAAAGATCATAGAATTGGAGGAAATCTGCAACACTGCTGATAGACTCTGTCTGATAATAAAACCACAGCCGTTGTTTCTTCTGTTCTTAAAGCTGGCAGTGCTGTACCAGTCACCACAGATCAGGCCTGGCACATTGTTGTGAGAGTTGAGTAACTGCGATGTCTATGGGACGTCCTCTCGATGTTTGTGGTAGCTGGCTGGCGATGAATCACACTGTGTCGCTTGATGATAATTTGCCTTATTTCCCTCTCCTTCCTTGCTACTCATAGCACACTGATGTATTAATTACTGGCTTGGAGGTTAAATAAAGTCTGGTATAGTAAAATATAGATTTCACTATTCGAACAATATTATACAGTTAGGTAAAAGTGGTTCTATCTATCTATCTATTGCCAGACACCATAATCCCGTAAGGGGTGGCCATTTGACTTTGAGTTATTTATTTTACGGGGAGGGGCACTAACCCTCCACCAACCCACTTGTTGACACGTAGGGAGCACAAGTGGTTACACCGTATAAATGAGTGCTAGAGGAGTACGTCTCACTATCCCCACTCCCTGGCTATAACTGCCGGCTCTAAGCTCGCACTGGGGCGTGGGAATGAAGCTGACCATGCAGTCAAAGGTTCGATGCTGATGCCTATGTGGCAAGTTATGTGGTCCTATGTTGCTATGTGAATGTTAGCTATGTTACAATAAGTCTGACGTAAGTAAAATATATACAGTAGGCGCGGAAAGTATTGACGCTTTTTTGCCGACGTCATTTTTTTTCGCGTTAAGTGAAGTAGGCTCAATACTACCCTCCCCTGTGATGCGAAATGAGCTGATGCTTTTTCAACGGGAGCTGGCAACCCTGCTTGATAGGTTTGGCACCACAGGAGCAGGCTCAGTAATGTTTGGGCAGCCACAGGAGGAGGATTGTCTCTGTGTGTGATGCACCACAAGGGCATGTTTTGACTCAAATAACACAGTTATCTGGTTACCTACCACATTCTCATCATGCCTAAATTAACCACAAGCAAGGACAAATGTGTGGAAGTGATTACTTTATACAAAGCTGGCCACAAACTCCCATTTATTGCAAATCAGATGGTGTTAGACGGAGGACAGTGCAGAGACTGGTGAAGCGGTTCAAGGACAGTGGGGAGGCTATTCCTCCCACTCTACTTCCCAAACCTGGGAGACCTCGTAAGACAACCTTCAGGACCCGTCAGCTGATCTCAAGGCAAGTTAGCAGGGATCCAAGGCTAACAGCACGGGATTTAAAAGAAAAGAACCCACAGTTGCTGGCAGATGTGTCTGTCAGAAGTGTGCAGCAACTGTTGCATAACGATCTGGGCTACAGGAGTTTTTGTGCTCGTAAAAAACCACTGCTAACTGCACTTCAGAAGAAAAAGAGAGTAAATGTTTGTAAGAAATATCTTGCCTGGAGTGAGGAGCAATGGAAAACTGTGCTTTGGAGTGATGAGTCAACATTTACTGTCACTGGTACCCCTTCATCACGAGTGTACCGCAAACCAGGCAGTGACCCCCTGGATCCTAAGTACACTTCCAAGTTTGTTAAATACCCAGCCTCACTGATGGCTTGGGGCTGCTTTACATATTATGGTGTTGGTGAGTTGGTAATTCTACCTGCAAATGAAAAAGTGAACCAGAACAATTATTTGGAGCTCTTATGTGATGTTTTAAGTGACTCTTTTGATAAAACCAAGGCAATAGTATTTATGCAAGATTCTGCCCCTGCACATGTTGCAAAGTCAGTGAAACAGTGGCTAACAGACTGTGAGGTTCCCTTTATTCGAGATTGGTGCTGAAACAGCCCAGATATCAATCCCATTGAGAATTTATGGGCGCACATGAAGCAGCACATCATCTTTGCCTAAACTTGAGGCTGCAGTTAAGCAGCTATGGAGCAATTTTAGTCCGTCTGTTCTGCAAAACTACGCCATCAGTCTCCCCAGACGCCTTAAGAAGATAATAAAGGTGAAGGGGAATGCCAGTAAATACTAAATTCAATGGCGAGTGTTAAATTATTTGTTTCTCCTTGCTAACCACAAGAATGTTTTCTTTTTTTAAGATGGCGTCAACACTTTCCGCACCTACTGTACATATTCACTGCAGGTAGATAGGATAATGAGATAATGAAAAATATAGTTAAAACTTGTATATGAAAGCAAAAATATGGATACAACTAGTACATTGCTCGGCCACGTAAAATAGGACTGTCCTCAGGCCGGGAAAACTGAAGTAGATTCCTACAATCTAGCTAACCTGTCGTGGGGCAGGGGTTGGTGGAACAGCTTCTAGTCCTGACGCCTCACGTATGTTGTGAAGGCGGTCTTCGAGACATTTAAGACACCAACAAAAGACACAGACAGTGAGTAGTAATGCCACGACAGGGAGAGAAATCATAGGGTACAACACATGAGGGTGTATGAGTGATGGGACAGCGGACATAAAGACATCACTGTCATTCAAGTAGGACAACACCTTCAAACGCTCAGACACCACAGTTAGATTTTCAGGATGAACATCAAAGGATGGGGACAGTGGAACCAAAGAACTGGGTAGAACTGCCTGAAAACCTAGATGTTGCCTGTTAGGAAGGGTAGAGATCGCTGATGAACGAACTTCGCATGAATCAGGAGCAACATAGTAGCCTTCCGCAATGACATTGTTACTACGGCGAGAACACAATAGTGTAACGCTCGCGGGTTCTCTGAAGTAGAAGAATTGATTACCGCCAATGTGCGCATGGTGGACTGGCCATTCAGGACTCACAGGTTCAAACTGACAGAATTTATGGATCGGGTCCGAGTGATTCCGCACTACGGCTAGTTCACGAGGTGTTGACTTTGATGGCAACAGAGCAAACAAGTAAGCAGGACAAACGTGAACGTGCAAATAACTTGACTTACAGGAGTTCAATACTGTTTGGCTAGTGAGCGCAACAGACATATAATCATCTGCCACAAGAAACATGTTTGACTGGGAAACGAGTGAGCAATGAATCATTGACACGCATTGGGAAGGGAGTGACACTGTAAGCCGAATACGTTACAACAGATTTCAAGGGAATGTGAACCAGTATCTGTGAGTCAGTGAGGGTTGCTTCCAACACTGGGTAATAAAATTCTAAGTGACTGCCCTCAAAGAGTGGGGTCAGACTGAAATTAGCTCGTGCAAACTGAGTAGCAGATTTCAAATGATCTAGAGGTAGTAGCTCCGCATTAACACGGCCCAGCCCGGCACTGACAAGGGAAGTGGTTATTGTGGAACACCGCTTATGTAGTAAGAAAATGTCTGAATCCAACTGTGCAAGGTATTGAGTGAGAAGGAACAAGTTCTCAAAGGTGGCAACCTGAGATCTGAGGTTATGAAAACGTGTTGTTAGTACGTTAGTACGATTGACAGCAGTGTTAAGGTGAGTCCTAAATTTCACAAACTCAGCATGTTCATATGTGAGAAGCCTATTCTGTGATTCGACTACCTGAGCTATCACATTCAGTCTGTTGCCTAATGCAGACACATCTGATGCCTGAGCAGTGCCGAAGAGCTTGTTGAGTACCAGTCCTCCAAGGTCAAATAGTCCTTGACATTGACGGAAGGATGCAGATTTATGACCCGCATGGAGGGAGTTGGTGGGGAACTGGTTGGACGGGTCAAGGATTCGGTCACGAAGTGTGTCCATCCTCTCAACTGCTAGATGGAGAGACGTGGCCAAATGCTGGATCCAGGGCACTGACGTTCGTGGAGTCCATGGTGAGAAAGGGTTGAAAGAACCCTCTCAAACCATCTAAATGCTGAGCCAGGGTAGGTATCTGTGCTGAGACCTGGCCCATGGGGGATATGTCGTGTTTGACATCGACCAGATCCTCCACAATCAGAACGGAACCTTCTGGGGCCACAAGTGCACCAGGACACACCACACTGGGAACAGGGAACCCCTGGGCCAACACCAGAAGTCCAAGGCAGAGAAGTGTAGCTACCATGACTTCCTGCAAAAAGGGTACAATTGAATAATACAGTGTAGATACTTAAGAATGATTTACACACGGTGAGCGGTGGAACGTAGTTTACTCCTGTAATCATCAACACTAGATGACGACTGAGGAGGATTTGAAGGATATCGAGAGGAGGAATCAGCGTCCGCCGAAGGAACAGCGAAATCATTTCAAACTTTCTTACAATTGTCAGTGTACACAACTCGCTCAGCATCGGAATGTAACTCCCGAACACGCAACTTGTTACCAAGCTCCTCCTGAATGACACGTAGTGGGCCTGAGAAACGTGGAGAGAGCTTAGAAGAGTGGTTCGGCTCAGCCACAAAGACCAAATCACCGGTAACCATATTACTTGGCTGCGCGTGTTGGTGCTGGCGATTTACCATCAACTGACGAGAGGCATCCAGGGTATTACGAACCCTACCAAAGATGTCCTGACTAACGGCTAAATGAACCTTAGCATAATCATCAGCATTATACACAGGACTGGGACGCTGCAGAAGAAGAGTATAAGGAAGCCGCTTATCCTCACCATACAGAACAAAATGAGGTGACTCTCCTATGGAATCATTAATGGAACTGTTGATTCCGGAGGCTATCTGAGGAATCCATTCATCCCAAGACGAGTGGCAACCTTGAACCACATGACGAAGAGCCTCCAGAATCTTCCTATTAGCTCTTTCTACTAAGCCATTAGAAGCAGGATGATGGGCCACTACATAAGTCTGGGGAGTGTTGAACTGGGAGCAAATCTCACCAATTCATTTTGAAACTTCGTACCACTGTCAGACAGCAAGACCTTTGGAGTCGTGAATGGGTGAAACAGATGCCTAACCAGAGCACGGGCCACAGAGAACGCAGATTTGTCTGGCAGTGGAGCTAAAACGACATACCTGCTGAAGTGATCTACACACACCAATAAGTATTCCATGCCACTATTACTACGAGGGAGCTTGAGAGTGTCAGTACCAACCGTGTCCCATGGTTTAGCAGGTGTTGGATATGACAGCATTGGTGCAGAAGGTCCAGTCGAGCCCTTATGCTGAGCACATGACTAACAGCGTTGAATGTGGGCTTTAATGTCGGAGCGCATGGTAGGCCAGTAGAAACGTCTACGAGCCTGCAGCAAACAACGCTCCACTCCAGGATAACCTGCCTGGGGAGAGTCATGTTCAAGAACCAACACATCCTGAATCAGCTCAGAAGGAACCACGACTTGAGCGACATTAGAATCCAAATGTCGCACTAAGACACCATCTATCAAGTCATAATCAGACAACGAGCCAGGAACATCCCTATCAGTAAGTGGATCGCCTGACTCAAGAGTACACACAACACGAGACCACTTGGAATCACTCCGTTGAGCAGACCGAATCTTGTCTAGAGAGATAGTGGACAGAATGATGTCTGCCACAGCTACTGCAACAGGAACATTCCGTGATAGTGCATCAGCCATGACATTCACCTTTCCAGGTAGATATCGTATGTCACGATGGTAGTCCTGAATGATCAAGAACCATCTCACTAGTCTGCCAGACAGATTGCGACCCTTGAAGAGATCAGTAAGGGCCTTGTGAACCGTGTAAACTGTAATGTCATATCCAAAGATGAGATCACAGAAGTGTTTAACAGCCCACACGACACCTAAGGCTTCCAAATGTGTCACAGAGTACCGTGTTTCAGCATTATTAAGAACTCGACTTGCATAAGCTAGTGGCTTGTACATTCCAGATTCATCACATTGGGTCAGAACAGCTCCAAGACCTGTACCAGATGCATCAGTAAATATAGTGAATGGCTTGATGAAGTCTGGGAAGGATAGGATAGGTGCAGAGATCAATGTTGCCTTTAAATCAGTGAAGGCTCTCTCCTGATCAGGTCCCCAGACAAAGGGAGCCTCCTTCTTTAATAATTGAGTGAGAGGAGAGGCCATGTTTGCATACCCTCGTATGAACCTTCAATAGTACCCTGACAATCCGAGGAAGCTGTGCAGTGCTGTGACTGAGGTAGGTATAGGAAAGTCTCGGATAGCTGCGACTTTGTCATCAGCCGTCCGAATACCTCTGGCACCAACAACATGACCCAGGAAAAACAGTTCCTTCTTCAAAAACCTACTCTTCGAAAACTTAACCTTTAAACCAGCCTCTTGGAGTCTGGCAAAGGCTTTTTGGAGCTTCCTCAGATGTTAGGCACATCCTTGCTAACGACCACTACATCATCTAAGTAGGCAAACACTGTGTTCCCCAAGAGTCCCCTAAATACTTCATTGGTTAACCTCTGAAAGCATAAAGGTGCATTACGAAGGCCAAAGGGTAACCTTACAAACTCGTAATGCCCATCAGGAGTGCTGAAGGCTGTAAGAGGGCAAGAGTCCCCATGCAGAGGGACTTGCCAGTATCCCGAGAGAAGATCCAAAGAGGAGAACACTTTGTTATTCTCCCCCCAGACTCTGCAACAGATCTGTCAAATGAGGTAGAGGATAACGATCTGGGATCGTCTCTGCGAATACATTCAGGCGGCGGTAATCTATAACAGGTCTCATGGTACCATTCTTCTTTGGCACCAGAAACAGTGGTGAATTCCAAGGAGAAGTTGAATCTTGGACTATGCCTGACTCAATCATCTCGTTAACTAACTTGTCAGCCACCTGCCTCTGAGAGTGGGGAAGACGATACGCAGTCACATAAATAGGATTAGTACTTGGCTTCAAGGCGATGTGATGATGAGCCACACTGGTGTGTCCTAAAGACTCACCTGCTAGAGCTATGGCTCCCCTATTCTGTTCAAGGATCTGCAATAACTGAGTCTGAAAATCGGGAAAATCCGTCTGGTTCAGCTGAGACCTAGCCTTCTGAAGAAAGGACTCACTAGATGATGGTTGATCCTGGGCTGGTGTCAGGCCAGCCACAACCTCTACGGAGGGCAATGTTTCTTCAGTAACAGTGGAAGGGTATACAAGACACTTCCCCAAGCAGACTCCCGGGTTTAACTTAAGTACACCTTTCGTTTGGTTATGAACCAAAACATCAGTTTGACAATTCTCGGAAATGGGGGTTAATGTTGACTCAAGGGAAATGCCTTTCACACGCACAGTCTCAGGCAAACTGATAGCATCCACTCCCTCTTTCACACCAGGCAAACGAACCGTCACACGAGTTAGCTCTTCCGGTTGTAACTGCCTGCAGTCAGTCACCACCGCATTGGCCTCATGTGCATTTGCCATGACCTCACTTAGAGTGGCAGAAGAAGAAGGAACAGTAATTACAACTGAGTCATCATTACCCACAGGTGATACTTCATTAGACAAAGTGAGAGATTCAGTAGTAGTCTGCATAGGGTTAATGTCACTAGCAGCTAACGTGGGGTAAGCTCTGTTTGCTGCAGAAGGTGCATGAAGCAATGGCAAGGACTCCGACAGGGCTGTGTAGTGCCTATTTCTATACACAGTTGAGTTGGAACTAGTTACAATATCTATCCCATGCTCACGGAGAGTAGGCAATCCTAACAAACCATCTGAAGGAAGAGCAAATTCCGGTATCACATAAAACTGAGCTTCAACTGGCTGTGTGTCTCTAGCAAACTGGAAGGGCAAGGTAACCACACCTGTAGCATTTAAGTGTGCACCATTAAGTCCCATTAAACCAAGTGGTGGAAGGTGACGAGAAAAGGTTTTTGGCAGGTGTCGCTCAATTTGTTGAAGCGAGACTTCTGCAATTATGTTGACACAAGAGTCAGTGTCGAGAAGTAGGGACATTGTGCAAGACTCATGATGGACCGCCAATGACGTAGCATTTGGTCCTGGCCCTACATTCGCTACAGCAGTTCCCATAGTAACTGATTTGACTCTATGATCAGAATCTACCCCTGGTCGGCGGTTTGAGCCTGCTGGGCTTCCCCCAACGACGGAGCTGTGCTTTGGGTACTAGCAACCTGATTTGTAGTCCCGGGGGGAGAACGACACTCGCTCGTCCAGTGCCCATGGGACTTGTGGTGATGACACCACTTCTTACGCCGGTTGGGTACTGCTGCTGATGATGTGCCCTGTGCAGGGGGGCCTGCATTTGCATCAGGTTGAGGACTCAGAGAGTCCTTCATGTTTGAAGCACTTTAGCAAGGGATGAACGCCCCTTTGACAATAAGAACACTTACTTGAGGGATCAGAAGTGTTAGTATCTGTTACAGACGTGGGCTTCTCTCGCTTCCTGTCCTTCTTGGATTTTTCTGCATGTTGCTGCCCCTGAGTAGACACGGCTGAGGCCACAGGGAATGCTTCAGGTTGCGACTGCAGCTTCATTCGCATCTGACAATTGAAGTCATGTAAGATTTGTGCAGGTGTGAATTCTCACTGCTTTGCAATGCGCTGTTGTCTTGGTGTCAACACCTGGAAATAGCAACCAAAGGTAAGCA
>JAGKTI010017524.1:0-18436 GCA_018397915.1 Birgus latro
GTGTGAGTTGGGAGCGTGGTAGTGAAATGGCAGGGGACAGAGTGACATGGAGGCGATTTGTTTGTGGCCACCCCGTGCGGGATTAAGGCGTCTGGCAATAGATAGATAGATAGTTTATACAATGAGTAATCAAAATCAGTTGAAGTGGTCAGTGATACAGGTCGGTAGCTGAGTGGATTCTGTCTATTCCCGTTCTTGAATAGGGGAACAATGATGCTTTCTTCCAAATATCACCAAGTTTACCTTGACATAGGATTCCTTGAATATTAAATACAGTATAATGGTCTGCTTATCTCTTCTGTATTGTGGCAGGTGGGGGCACTCACCATCCACTCACTCGATGTAGTGCTGCTTTGGGTGTCTATCCTTTCCTCTCTTCTTTCCTTCCTCTTCTGTCTTGCTTTCCTTCATTCTTTCCTCTTCCTTCTGCCTACAGGTGACTTTACATTCCCTCTACTGTCGTTCTTTCCTTCATTCTTTCCTCTTCCTTCTGCCTGTGGGTGACTCTACACTCAGTGACAAGCCAAATGGTTTCCTGTACACCAGGAAACCATTTACTACACTGGGTGGAGACCATATAACCAAATTATGGCACCTTGTGGTTTAGTTGGTAAATAAGGTGCTCCAATCGGATTGAGCCGATGTAGGTTATATGAAATACGAGATGGATATGGGGTAGTACCAAGGGGAGACCATATAGAGGCGCGAGAAGAGAATGAGCGATCAGGACAAGATGGACGTACGTCCCCAACCGCCACACACCCTTCCCTTCAGCGTAATCAGGGCAGGATCTATGTACCGGCAGACTCCCCAAGTAGGACCGTGATGATGCCCACCGTGCTCGTCAGGGAAAGGACGCCCACTGTGCTCCCTTCGCCTACAGCCCCCACTAGGATCGCGACAACCCCCACTGTACTTGGCAGGGAGAGGACGGCCACCGTGCTTCCTTCACCTATTGCCTTCTGTAGGACCGTGACAACGCCCACCATGTTCGTCGGGGAAAGGACGCCCACCATGCTCCTTTCACCTACAGCCACCAGCAGGACCGCAACAACGCCCACCGAGCTCGTCAGGGAGAGAACATCCACCGTGCTTTCCTCGCCTGCAGCCCCCACCTTAAGCAGGACCGCGGTGACGTCCACCATGCTCGCTGGGGAGGGGACACCCACCGTGCTTCTCTTGCCTGCAGTCCCAGTGCCTAGCACAACCACGGCTGCACCCACTGTGCCAGCCGGGGGAGGTGCCATCCACCATACAGACCTCACCTGTGAGGTCTAGGAAAGCAGGGTAAGGTTCAAGGAAAGGACGTGCCCTTCGAGCACACCACCCTACAGGTAGAACCGCGGCGGCGCCCACCGTGCCCGCCAGAGAGGCCCCACCCATTGTGCAGCCTTCATCTGCTGAACCTTTGGCACTGATAGAGCGTCACAACCCTTGCTCACCTCACTCCTCCAGAGGACGAGCAGGTCACACCCCTTGCTCGCCTCACTCTACAGGCCGAGCAGGACATCCCTCTAGCTCTCATCACACCACAGGGGGCAGAGCAGGCTTCCCACCAGAGTCACTGCTGGAAGAGGTCTGGGTGACCCTATAGTGAGTCCAGGGGTACACTCACTACAACTAGCACCCCTAAGTCACCAGTCACTGTCGGACTCCCGAAGTAGGTGAGACTGCAGACACCAGACAAAGAGGGACGCCCCCAGAACTCCCGGCCGAGACCTCCCTAGACAAGCTGGCGAACCATCCTCCACCAAGGGCAGGTGCAAGGAAGCGTGCCCACTAGACCAGTTCGGCTCCAGCCCCGAGGGCCGGCACACCGACGGAGGCCCATCCAGTGAAAGGCCTCCCACTACACCACCCAAAAGCCCTCACCTGATGATCAAGTGTAAAATAGTGGTCCCGCGCCCCTTCAGAGAGTGCACACCTGACGAGACACCTTCCACACCTGGGTGCCACCTGCAGTTATCTTACCAGCCCACTAGTCCCAGACTCAATCCCTTATAATTCATATAGTGTATGTAATCTATCATATTGTATTGTGTCAAGTCACTGTACTCTTTGTAGGTAATATACGTGTAAGAGTGGTTAGCCTGTGTTTTTAAACCCTGTCCCTTTGGTTGCATGCTCTGGACCCAGTCTCTGAAAGAACCCAATATCAGACCCACATACGTAGAGAGCAAGAAGTTGATCTCTGAGTACGTGACATAACACTGGTGGCAGCGATGGTTCTAGTTCCGGTCAGGAAAGGGGCACGGTGGGCATCTTTTCCTTGATAAGCACAGTGTTCGTCACTGCAGTCCTATAGAAGGAAGTAGGTGACGGGAGCATGGTGGGCGTCCATACCCTGGCGAGCACGGTGGGCGTCCATACCCTGGCGAGCGCGGTGGGCATCGTCGTGGTCCTACTGGGGGCTGAAGGCAAAGGGAGCACAGTGGGCATCGTAGCGGCCCTACCTGGGAGTCTGCCGGCACACAGATCCTGCCACGATTCTGTTGAGGGAAAGAGGGGCGCATGGTGGTCGAGGACGTATGTCCGTCTTGTCCTGATCACTTGTTCTCTTCTCGCACCTCTATATAGTCTCTCCTTGGTACTACCCCATACCCATCTCATATTTCAGTTTATATCCAAGGGGTGGTTGGGGTTTATTGCTCACATAATGACACTCAGGGATGTGTGAGGCTGGTCACTCTCATCTTAAACGTCAGGACCTACTTGCCCAGTCCCAGGCTCCTATGCTCCTCGTGGGGTAACATTGGATTGGCTGATGGATAGATGGATGACCTCTTCTGAGCATTCATGTAGCACCCAACCTGAAATTTCATCAGGACCATGTGTTTTTCCTTTGTATAATTTACTTAACCCTTCCTGTACTTCCAGTTCTGATATTTGTATATCTGGTAATATGTGTGGGTATACATGTTCCATATCATCTCTTTCAAAATTACTTTCTTCTGTAAAAGCTGACTGGAATTTTTTTTTTAGTGCTTCACAAATATCTTTCTCTTGTGTACAGATGATCTCCTCGTCTGTAATGGACTGTATTTTATCTTTAACTTTGGTTTTGCTTTGGATGTAGCAGTAAAATACCTTAGGTTCATCACTACTTTTATTCAAAATGTCTTCCTCAAACTGTCTTTGAGCTTCTCTCCTTATCCCTGTATAATAATTTCTTGCCAGCTTATAGTTGTTATATCCCCTCTCACTATTGTGTCTTCCGTATATATTCCACAACAAATCTCTTTTTTCATTTGATTTTTCATCCATCCATCCATCCAGTCATCATCCAATCCTACACTGCCCCATGAGGGGCATAGCAGCTTGGGGTTAGACAAGTTGGTCCTGACATTTAAGATGAGAGTGACCAGCCTCACTCATCCCTGAGTTGCATTATGTGAGCAATAAACTCCAACCATCCCTTGGATATAAACCTTCACTGGATCAATCCAATTGGAGCACCATAATTACCCATCAAACCACCAGGTGCCATAATTTGGTTATATGGTTACCACCCAGCACAGTAAACAGTTTCCTGGTGTACAGGAAACCATTTGGCTTGTCACTCAATGTGGGGTCACCCACAGGCAGAAGGAAGAGGAAAGAATGAAGGAGAGAATGACAGTAGAGGGAGTGTAAAGTCACCCATAGGCAGAAGGACGAGGAAAGAATGAAGGAAAGATGGACAGAAGAGGATGGAAGGAAAGAAGGATGGTTGAGGGGAAAGGACAGACACCCAAGAGCAGCACTATATCCTGTGAGTGGATACATTCCTCTTTTTCCATGAGTTTGTTTACTATCTATCCATTAACAGACGCCTTAATCCCGTAAGGGGTGGCCACAAACAAATCGCTTCCATGTCACCCTGTCCCCTGCCATTTCATTGCCCTGCTCCCACCTCACACTCCCCTCTCTCTTATACCTCTCGACTCCATCCCTTCATCTCATCCTTGGCCTCCTTCTCCCTCTTCCTCCCTCCAGACTCACATACACTCTCCTCGTCAGTCCCTTGCTCTCCATCCTCTCCACATGGCCAAACCAACTCAGTATATTTCTCCTAATGCTTCCAATCATATAAACATTCACACCACAAAAGCTCCCTCACTTTCACATTTGTCAGTCTGTCTCTCCATGTGACTCCGCATGCTCCTCTCAAATAACTCATTTCCACTGCCCTCACTCTTGACTTCTGTCCCTACAACAAGGTCCAACAAGAACTGGTATCACAATACTGTCATATACCGGTAGTAGCTTTTTCACTTCCATGCTCACTTCCCTGTTTCTTATCACTGCTTTCAAGGAACCAACAACCTTCCTTCCTTGTTGTACCCTTTCAAGCAGTTCACCCTCTAAACTTCCATCCTTACCCATCACACTACCCAAGTACTTAAACGCACTCACATTTTCCATTTCCTCCTCATCCAACTTCACTGTACATTCACTGACTTTACTTCTCTCGAAGACCATCACTTTACTCTTCCCTACATTCACCTTTAAATTCCGACTCTTACACATTGTCCCAGACTCATCCACCAAGCCTTGTAGCTCCCCTTCATCTTCACTTAACAGCAGAGTATCATCTGCAAACAACGGTACAGGGAGTTTCCAAACACTGCCCTCTCTCATTAGGGCCACTCCAACATCCACTGCCCTACCTTGTATCTCTTTTATAACCCCATCCCCATACAGACTGAACAACCATGGAGACATGGCACATCCTTGTTTCAATCCAATCTTCAAATAGAAAAATCCACTCAGTTCACTATCCACAAGCACTGCAGCCTTAGAATCCTCATACATACTCTTCACGGCCTCCAACAACTTCCCATCTACTCCATAAGAGGCGTTTAGAATACAAAGGGCAAACTCAAAAATTTCTCAAAATTGAGTTATTGGTAGGAAGAGAAAGTGTGAAGTGTACTGTAAGGGATAGGCAAGGACCTGTAAGGCAAAGTGTGCCTTCAGAAAAAACGTAGTAAAGAATCCTTCAATCTGTCCACTATACCAATTCCCTCCAAGTATCCAGTTCAACTCTCTGCTGAAAAGCTAAAGGATATAAAAGACTTAATGCAGTTCGTCAGTACCAGCAGCCCACAGTACATGGGATTCTTTGAGAACTTATTGAGAGAACAAGAGGGGCAGTTAGGGGCTGCCGTTGGGCGTAATACTGATGACCCAGACGACGATTTCCTTGACTATTAGCAAAGTCCAATCCCACCCCCCATTTTCAAACTACTCATGCTCAACTTTGTCTCCTAGATGGTGGATATTCTTACTGTTTCAAGTGATTTGTGTAAGATCATCACTCAAGCTTGTGAAGGTTTTACGTCTTCTCTGAATGTGTGTGTGTGTGTGTGTTAAAAGCTAAAAATAGCTATGTTTTGTGTGTATTAGATCAGTTTTGTGATGGTTGCAAATGATGATACCAAGATTTTTTTTATTACTTATGAAATACACTGTTTTTTTTGCCTCAATTTTCATAAATACCACCAAAATATAATTATCACTTATTTCATTAATGTTTGACAGTATACCCTTATGATCATCAATAAAAAGTCATTGATGTATTTTTTTTTTTTCTTCCTTCCAATAGATACAGAATGTCCAGAGGAACATTTTGGTGTATGATATGTTATACCAAACCCTCACATATGCTTTGATACACTTACAAAAACTTTAAATGCATTTTTCTCAAAACTTACTTTTGCTGAGTTCACCCTATGTATTCTAAAGGCCTCATTTATTCTTTAATACTTTCCAAAATCCTTGTCTATCCACCCTGTCATATGCTTTCTCCAAATCCATGAAGGCTGCATACAACTTCTTTCCCTTCTCTAGAAACTTTTAAATTAAAGCTCTTCCCTTCCTAAAACCTCCTTGTTCTTCTCCAACTAATTCTTCTGTTATTTCCCTCTGTCAAGAAGTATCCTACCATATGCCTTTCCTATTATACTAAGAAGACAAATGCCCCTATGATTACCACACACTTCTTTTTCCCCTTTTCCTTTGTACAAGGGAATAATTATACCTAACTTCTAATCCTCTGGGACTCTACCTTCCTCCCAGGCCAATATGCACATCTTCCACATCCATTATACTACTATCTCTCCCCAGTGCTTCAGCATTTCACCACACACTGGGGCCTTTCTCATTTTAACTTTCTTCTTTGCTTCCACAACTCCCATCCTGCTGATTTCTTCCTCTCTTCTCACATCTATCCTTCTCCCAGTCATTCCCCAGCCACTTCTGCTCACATTACTTTCATTCTCTTTGTTCAACAATTCCTTAATGTGTTCTCTCCATCTGCTCACTTTTTCTCTAGTCTCCAATAGTAATCTACCATTTTTATTTTTCACTCCCTAACTAACTTCTTTGGCACCCTGTCCAACTCTCTTTACCTCCTTCCAGAACGTTTTCTTACATTCCATCCACACCCAGTTCCTTCCATATTCTTCACCCACTCTCTTCTTACTCTCCTTCTAACTAATCTTTCACCTTTCTCTTCCTATCTACATATAACTCTGTCTTCCATCTCTCAACTTCTTCCACGCCCGTTTCTCAACCACTCACAAGATACTTTCTTCTTTTTTGCCACAGCCTGTCTCATCCCTTCATTCCATCATGGTGTTCCCTGCACTCCCTTTCATCTTCTCTTCACCCCACACACCACCTTACATACTGCACAGATTTCTTCTGTGAATATCTTGCACACATCTTCCACGTCCTCCATCTGCTCCAATCCATATTTACGCAATCGCTCCTCCACTTCCCTCTTATGTTCTGCCTTTTTTCCATCCTTTTGTAACCTTTCCACCCTCCTTGTATGAACTACTTGCTCTGGTCCTTCACTTCTTCTATTTCTCTATTTCATTTGGACTTTGATTCTGACCACCACCAAGTGGTGATTGTTTACATTTTTTAGTATTTCCTCCACACTGTTCACACTCTGGAAGGTTACTTTCAGGGGCCTTGACTTATGTCTCTCATATTTCCCTAGCCTTTTGTGTTCCACTATGTCTTAATCACAGATTTCCTATGACATTTCCTTCAATATTTTCATTATATTTACCATCTCCTTTTTGTCCCTCAAAATTTTGTTTCTTATTCTTTCTTCATCTGTACCTGTGACTAGTATAGATTTGTTGATATCTGCTGAATCTTTGACCAGTTTTGCGGTTTTTAATAATTTCTTTCACTTCCTTTCTAAAGCTTTTTTCTTCGACTTTTGTTTCTAAGTCTTTTCTTACTTTCACCATTTCAGCATATGTAGTTTCTACTTCATCATTGCAACTTCTCATCATTGTTCACCTGAGTTATCTTCTCTTCAATATCACTGCTTTGGTCTATCAGAGTGCTTGTTTGCCTAATTGTCTCTGTATCATTTCTGACCTCCTCCATAATACAGTAAGACCTCACTATAACGGACTAATTGGGGCTCAGGCCAGTCCGAAATATGCGATTTTCCGATAAAAGCGACATCCAGACTTACCCCTGCTAATCCGGACTTTTTCCGATATATCAGACATTAGTCCGGATTGCATCAGTGGTTTTCACCACCATTGCAGTACTGTACTGTGTTATACCTTCACTACATTAATCAAATGGTATAATAATACTGTATAGTGCACTGAAAAACATGTCTTTTACTTGTCTTATTGTGGTCAACATAGCTGAAGTTGTCAGGCAGTCCGGACTGCTTTCTGGCTATATTGGACTTTTTCTGATATATAGGAGTTTAGTCCGGTAGCTCCTCGAGTCCGATAAAAGCGAATTCTGGTCTACTGAAATCTGTTATATCGAGGTTTTACTGTACTCTCAAGGTTGTCAACCGTACTCGGCATTCCACTAGGCTTCCTTCTAAGTGAAACTACCTACCTCAAATGACAGCTCATCCACTGTTGTGTCTTTTTTGTTTAATTCCTTTACCAATTTCCAATTTTCTTCCTTCTGCATGTGTAACTGCTTCTTAATTTCATATATTTCACTTTGAAAAGTTTTCTCCAGTTTATTCACTTTCTCTACTAATTTATTATGTTTCCATTTCAACCAGTTCTGGGTAGAAATCATCATCCTGTTTTCTACCTTTATCCCATTTCTTAACTCCTTCTATCTTTCGGTAAATCTCAAGCAGAATGATAACTTTTACAAGTTTGCATCTCCCTGTTACCTGCCTGGTGACAGATGACACCCAGCTGATGATGTGTTGTATAAGCAGATTCTTCCAATATTTCGATGTACTGTATTCTATTATCTGGACAACACTTTTGTCTATTATTCCTCTACTATTCAGAACATCACTAAATTTAACCCAGCACAGAGCTTGACTCACATAAAGATACTATTTATGTGTGGCCAGTTGCTGCCAAGGGTGGCCAGTGCAAAGCGAGGTAACAGACGTCCACCCTCTCTACCTCTGTGTGTGTGTGTGTGTGTGTGTGTGTGTGTGTATGTGTGTATGTGTGCATATGTACCTATTTGTATAGGGGAGGCGGTAACTCGATCGGTAGAGAGTTGGCTTGCGGTCCCGTGGGACCCAGGTTTGAATCCTCGCTGGTGCAGGGAACAGTTTAAGGATTTAAATTTCATTAAATCAGGCTTTACTGATCTACCATAAGACCCGCCGACATGACGTAAAAATGACCCTGCTATGAGACAGCCCTAGCATGTATTCAGTATGGACGGTGGGTGTTAAGCGCCGAAGTAGTGACATGTAGATTGTAGGAGGATGACTGGGCCTTGACAGCAGGCTGTGAAGCCTATGCCCAGAGTCGGACACATAAAAAAAAAAAAAAAAAAACTATTTGTAGTACACAGGAATTGAGCTAAGCTCGTGTTGTCCTGTCTCCATATCTACATTTATCTAATCTAGTTTTAAACACATGAATGTTTTTCGCCTGCACCACCTCTTCGTCTAAGTCATTCCAAATACTTATGCTCTTGTTCGGAAAACTGAACCTTTTGAGATCATTAAGATATCTACTTTTCCTCAACTTGAAGCCATGACCTCTTGTTCTTCCATCATCCAACACAAAAAGATCCTCTCTTTCCACCCTTTCCAATTCTCATACATATCCAAATATCATGATCAAGTCACCTCTTTCCCTTCTCTCGCGCAGTGTTGGTAACTTAAGTTTTTCAATCTCTCCTCGTAGGTGAGTTCCCTTAAACATGGTATCATCCTTGTTGCCATCCACTGAATCCTCTCTAGTTTATCAATATGCTTCTTCAAATGAGGTGACCATACCACAGCCACATACTCTAGTCTTGGTCTTATCATGGTCACTATCAACTCCCTCAACATTTCCTCACCCATATAATTAAATGCCACTCTCACATTAGTCAGTAATCTATAAGTTCCTCCAATGATTATGTTTAAACGCTTCTCTGGTGACAAGTCATCCTGAATAATCACTCCCAAGTCTTTCTCATCCTTTCTTTTACTAATTATCTCATTGCCCATTTTATATGTCCAGTGGAGAGATGGTATGGGGTACAAGGGCTTAAGGGTAAATGCAGATAAAACAAAAGTGATGATATCTAGGGTTGGTGGTGGTACAATCAGAGGAGAGAGAGAGTGGCCATGTGCAGTTTGCCACAAGGGTGTGGGAAGTAATTCCATCTTGTGTAGTGTTTGTAATAAATGGGTGCACAAGAGATGTAGTGGTATTAGAGGTTGACTGCGAGATAATGCTGATTTCATATGTGCGGTGTGTCGGGGAGAGCAGGTGGAGATTGTTAGGCGTGAGAGGGTTGAACTTGCAGGTGAGTCTCTTGAGTGTGTGGAGGAGTTTTGTTATTTGGGAGACATGTTATGTGCCGGAGGTGGGGCAAGAGTTAGCTCGGTTGCTAGGGTGAGAAGTGGTTGGAAGAAGTTTAGGGAGCTATTGCCTCTCCTGACATTGAGGGGACTCTCCTTATGTGCTAAGAGGTCTTTGTATGCAGCATGTGTTAGGAGTGTGATGCTGTATGGTAGTGAGACCTGGGCAGTAAAGGAAGAGGATGTTCGCAGGTTTAAACGTACAGAAATGACAATGATTAGGTGGATGTGCAGTGCATCCCTGCATGCAAAGCCTGGGGGGGCTGGGTTTACGATGGGACTGGAGTGTACTGGTGTTGTGATGAGGAGAGGTAGGCTGAGGTGGTTTGGACATGTGGAGAGGATGGGGGATGATAATTGGGTACAGAGGGTGAGAAGTGTTAATATTGGGGGAGGGGCTGGGAGGGGCAGACCGAGAAAGACATGGGACGAGGTCATTAAGTGTGACTTAAGGGTTAAGGGACTGAACAGGGAGGCTGCCAAAGATCGAGTAGCATGGAGAGCCGCCATTAGGTGACCAAGGCCGATGCATGCAAGCATGTTGGAGCCTTCAAAAACGAAACGAAACGTAACGAGTGCAGTCTTCTTTCATTTATTCCCATTACTAATACATGACACTTCTCGGCATTAAAATCCATTTTCCAAGTCTGGCTCCAACTATGGAATTCTCCAAGTCCTCTTGCAAATTTTTTTTACAACTATCAGTACATTTAATATGCTTTATAATTTTAGCATCATCTGCGAATATACTCATGTAACTATTCAAACTCTCTGGCAAATCATTTACATATATCAGAAACATTACTGGGGACAAGACAGAGCCCTGGGATACTCCACTAGTCACGTTTCTCCATTGTGAAACCTTGTCTCTCATCACTGTTCTCATCTGCCATCCTATCAAATAATTTCCCATCCACTTTAATAGTTTCCCTTGCACCCCTCCAAAGGTCTTCAACTTCCACAGCAGTCTCCTATAGGGCACCCTGTCAAATGCTTTCTTGAGATCAAGATACACACAATCTGCCCATCCCTCTCTTTCTTGTATGACATCTATTACCCTACTGTAGAAACTTAATAGGTTAGTAACACGTGACCTTCCTTCCCTAAAACTAAATTGTCATGGTGTTATCACTTCATTTTCTTCTAAATGCTTCATCCATATTTTTCTAATAATTTTCTCACAGATTTTACAAACGATACTAGTAAGTGATACGGGTCTGTAATTGAGTGGTTCATCCTTATCTCTTCCCCTGAAGATTGGCACAATACTTGCTCTTTTCCAATCTTTAGGTAACAGTCCATTTTCCAGTGATGTCTTAATGATGACATAACAGCCCACACTAACTGGTCTGCACATTTCCTCAGAATCCATCCAGCCACACCATCTGGTCCCATTGCTTTCCTCACATCCAAATCTCTCATCAACTGTAGCACCTCATTCACATCAAATGTAATTTCTGCCATTCCCATCATCCTGGGTTCCATTTCAGGGTCTCTAAATTCCTTCTCCAACACATAGACTGACTGCAGTTTGTTGTTCATTATTTCGAACAATTCTTCTTCTCTTTCGTATGTTTCATCTCCATCCCTCAATCGTATTATACTTTCCTTAAATTTCATTTTACCATTTACAAACCTATAAAACAGTTTCGGCTCTTTTTACATTTAGTTACAACATCTTTTTCATATTTCCATTCTTCTTCTCTCTGCACTCTTACATATTCATTTCTTACCTGCTTGTACTCCTCCCAAGACCTTTCACTATAACTTCTTCTTACTTTATTCTGTGCTCCTTTTCTTGCCTCTTGTGCCATTCTACATCTATTGTTAAACCATTCTTTCTTCCTTTCCATAGCTGCAGAAAATTTTGGGACATACAGTAATCTCTCTACTATTCGGCCCCCCAGTATTCGGATGCATCACTATTCGGACATCGTGGGCTGTCCGACCCCCAAAATGCCCCCAAATTCGAAAAAATCCCCCCCAAAAATCCGATTTTTTTGGACCGCGTCAGTTTGAATTTCCCACGAGCGCCGATAGGCTGTATTTTTGCGCGTCGCACCTGTCTGTCTGTCTCATTTCCCGTTCCGCTCCTTGCTCGTAAACACGCTCTGAAAATGGTGGCTGAAGTGATTGGTTTTGTGGTGATACCCTACCTCCTGCAGGGCTTGATGCTGCTCTTCACCTTCTTCATCATGTGTGTGATAATGGCCCCGCCACCTGAGAAGAGGAAGAAAGTGGTTCTGAATCTGGAGAAGAAGAGGGAGTTGTATTGGAGAAGGTGGACGCCGGGTGGCCGACATCACGGATCTCACGTGAATTCAACCTCCCTCGCTCCACTTTGTTTAATATCAAGAAGTCCCGAGACAAACTACAGCAGTACAAGGCTGATTTCGCTTCGAAGACCAGACGAAACGTGGAGAGCAAGGTGATGTTTACTCGTAAGTATGCTGAGGTTGAATAAATTCTCCAGGACTTGTCACTAAACCACATGGGAATTTACTGTTATGTACAGTGCAGTGAAGTGATGTGATGCAAGGTATGTGAAAGAAAACACTGTGGAAAGCGCTTGTGAAAAGTGCTGGTGAGAAGTGCTGGTGAGTGTAAAGTGCAACGGAAGTGCTAAGGTGTGTCAGGTGCAAGGTCTTCCTGTCAGAGTCTGAAATGATCAAGCGGGGTATACATAAGGACGACAGCATCATTCTCGTAAGTACCCTAACTTCATCAAAATTCCTTGTTTTGTTCTTTCCATATCATTAACCTCATGCATAAACTGTGTGAAAGATGATTTCCACATTGATTTTCATGTCTAACCTGTTTTCATCATGCTGTAAATGGGTTAAAAAATTACCCTAAATGATTAATCATAATTTCATGCTTTCAATTTAATTTTTTCATGCATGGTTTTTAAGTGCACCAGCTATGAAAAAGGTGAATGCCTTTGATTTGTGTGCAAGATGATTACCATAAAGATTTTCATGTCTAACCTGTTTTCATCATGCTGTAAATGTGCAAAAAGATTACCCTGAATGTTAATCATAATTTCCTGCTTTCAATTTAATTTTTTCATGCGTGGTTTTTAAGTGCACCAGCTTTGAAAAAGGTGAAGGCCTTTAATTTGTGTGCAAGATGACTACCATAAAGATTTTCATGTCTAACCTGTTTTCATAATGCTGTAAATAGGTTAAAAAATTACCCTAAATGTCAATCATAATTTCCTAAATTCAAATTAATATTTTCATGCATAGTTTTTAAGTGCACCAGCTTTGAAAAAGGTGAATGCCTTTGATTTGTGTGCAATATGATTACCATAAAGATTTTCATGTCTAACCTGTTTTCATCATGCTGTAAATGGGTTAAAAAATTACCCTAAATGTAAATCATAATTTCCTGCTTTCAATTTAATGTCTAACCTGTTTTCATCATGCTGTAAATGGGTTAAAAAATTACCCTAAATGTTAATCATAATTTCCTGCTTTCAATTCAATTTTTTCATGCATGGTTTTTAAGTGCAACAGCTTTGAAAAAGGTGAATGCCTTTGATTTGTGTGCAAGATGATTACCATAAAGATTTTCATGTCTAACATGTTTTCATCATGCTGTAAATGTGTAAAAAAAATTACCCTAAATGTTAATCATAATTTCCTGCTTTCAATTTAATTTTTTCATGCATGGTTTTTAAGTGCACCAGCTTTCAAAAAGGTGAATGCCATTGATTTGTGTGAAAGATGATTACCATAAAGATTTTCATGTCTAACCTGTTTTCAGCATTTTTATTTTATTTTTTTTTTTTCATGCAAGGAAGAAGGAACCAAAGGCCACAGGCCTGCATACTGTTCCTTCCAAGAAAAAGCAAAAACAATACAAAAGAGAGCCAAATTCAACATCCGTTCATTTTGAGATGCATGGACACACTGCGTTTGAAAGATTGGAGATCATAGGAAGTAGGAAATACAGACAGAGGAAGACAGTTCCAGAGTTGACCAGTTGCATAAATGAAGGACTGGGAGTAACGGTTAACTCTTGCATTAGACAGTTGGACAGAAAAGGGATGAGAGTTTGTTGCTAGACGGGTACTACGTGCCCATCATAGAGGTGTAGGGATGCAAGCAGACAGTTCAGAGGAACAGTGACCATTGAAGTAGTGATAGAAGAGAGATAAAGATGCAACAGTGCGGCGAAGAGACACAGGCTGAAGGGAATCAGTCAGAGGAGGAGATATAATGAGACGAAAAGCCTTTGACTCCACCCTATTGAGAAGAACTGCATGTGGGGAGCCTGCCCACTCATGGGAGTTGTACTCCATACACGGCCGAATAAAACCCGTGTACAAGGTCAACAACTGTGCAGGGGTAAAGAAAGTTCGGAATCGGCTTAGCACACCTAATCTCTTGGGAGCAGATTTCACAAGAGATGTAATATGTTCTTTCCAAGACAAATCCTGAGAGAATGAAACCCCAAGCATGTTCAAGGATGATGCAGGACATAACTGTTCATTATTAAACATTAGTGGGTAATCTTGAGGAAGATTTTGTCGGGTTAACAAGTATAAAAACTGAGTTTTTGATGCATTAAAATAACAAGATTATTTTTACCCCAATCAGAGATACGAGCCAAGTCAGACATTAGATGTGCCATAGCCTCATCCCTTTTTCATTGAAGTAACTGCTGAGATGGACGTTGCGGGAACAGAATGGAAAGGTGAAGGGTGGAATCATCAGCATATGAGTGGACAGGGTTAGATGTACAGATTAGAAGGTCACTGATGAATAAAAGGAAGAGAGTTGGTGATAGGACAGAGCCCTGAGGAACACCACTGTTGATAGGTCTAGGAGAAGAACGATGGCTGTCTACAACAGTGGCTATAGAACAACCAGAAAGGAAGCTAGAGATGAAGGCACAGATAGAAGGATAGAAACCATAGGAGGGCAATTTGGAAATTAAAGATTTATGCCAGACTCGATCGAAAGCCTTTGAGATGTCAAGTCCAATGGCAAAGCTTTCGCCAAAGTCCCGAAAGGAGGATGACCAGGAGTCTGAAATGTAGGTGAGAAGATCGCCAGTGGAGCGTCCCTGACGGAACCCATACTGACGATCAGAAAGAAGGTTGTGACAGGAAAGATGCTTTAAAATATTTCTGCTGTAAATTGGTTAAAAAATTACCATAAATGTTAATCATAATTTCCTGCTTTCAATTTAATTTTTTCATGCACGGTTTTTAAGTGCACCAGCTATGAAAAAGGTGAATGCCAGTGAATTTCATGTCCGGTCCTAACCTAACCTAACCTAACCTAACCTAAGCTAACCATTTTTTGGGTAACAATTTATATCATTTACTGTATTTGATGCTTTGTATCCAATAATTTAGTGCATAAAATATGAGAAAAGATTATTTCCACGTCCGATACTTACTTACACTATGCTGGCAAGTTCTGACCACCTATGCCTTACTCACCTCTAAATCATAATTTTTTGGTTAAAATTCAATTAATTCATGCTTTGTGTGCATTATTTATGTGAAAAGGGACCTAAACAAGTGCTATACATGTCTGGTAGGGAGGTAGGAAGGTAGTTTTCTGATTTAGGTTAGGTTAGGTTAGGGTCATGAATGACCGGTGCTGGAGCTTCAGGACCAATATTCGGACAAAACCAGTGTCCGGACATGCCTTTGGCTCTATTACGTCGAATAGTGGAGGGATTACTGTATTTACTAACCCATGTTTTATATACTGTACTGTACTTCTATAAAAAACTCAACCATCTCAATAACTGGATGACTACTTTTTTTTTTTTTTATGCACGGAAGAAGGAACCAAAGGCCAGGGCCCGCATACTGTTCCTTCCAAGAAAAAGTAAAAGCAATACCAGAGACAGCCAAATTCAAGATCCATTCATTTCTAGATGCCTGGACACACTGCGTTTGAAAGATTGGAGATCATAGGAAGTAGGGAATACAGATAGAGGGAGACAGTTCCAGAGTTGACCAGTTGCATAAATGAAGGACTGGGAGTAACGGTTAACTCTTGCATTAGACAGTTGGACAGAAAAGGGATGAGAGTTTGTTGCTAGACGGGTACTACGTGCCCGACGTAGAGGTGGAGGGATGCAAGCAGACAGTTCACAGGAAGTGACCACTGAAGTAGCGATATAAGAGAGATAAAGAAGCAACAGTGCGGCGAAGAGACAAAGGTTGAAGGGAATCAGTAAGAGGAGGAGAGTTAATGAGACGAAAAGCCTTTGACTCCACCCTATTGAGAAGAACTGCATGTGGGGAGCCTCCCCACACATGAGAGTTGTACTCCATACACGGGCGAATAAAACCCGTGTACAAGGTCAACATCTGTGAAGGAGTAAAGAAAGTTTGGAGTTGGCCCAGCACACCTAATGTCTTGGAAGCAGATTTCACAAGAGATGTAATATGTTCTTTCCAAGACAAATCCTGAGAGAATGAAACCCCTAGAATGTTCAAGGATGATGCAGGACTGAGCTGGACATTATTAAACATTAGTGGGTAATCCTGAGGAAGATTTTGTCGGGTTGATAAGTGTAAGAACTGAGTTTTTGATGCATTAAAAATAACAAGATTATTTTTACCCCAATCAGAGATATGAGCCAAGTCAGACATTAGGTGTGCCATAGCCTCATCCCTTGTTTGCTGAAGTAACTGCTGAGATGGGCATTGCGGGAACCGAATGGAAAGGTGAAGGGTGGAATCATCAGCATATGAGTGGATAGGGTTAGATGTACAGCTTAGAAGGTCATTGATGAATAAATGAAAGAGAGTTGGTGATAGGACAGAGCCCTGAGGAACACCAGTGTTGATAGGTCTAGGAGAAGAACGATGGCTGTCTACAACAGCAGCTATAGAACGACCAGAAAGGAAGCTAGAGATGAAGGCACAGACAGAAGGATAGAAACTGTAGGAGGGCAGTTTGGAAATCAAAGATTTATGCCAGATTCGAAAGCCTTTGAGATGTCAAGTGCAATGGCAAAGCTTTCGCCAAAGTCCTGAAAGGAGGATGACCAGGAGTCTGAAAGGTAGGTGAGAAGATCGCCAGTGCAGCGTCCCTGACGGAACCCATACTGACGATCAGAAAAAAGCTTGTGACGGGAAAGATGCTTTAAAATTTTTCTGTTAAGAACTGATTCGAAAACTTTTGAGACACAGGATGTTAAAGCAATTGGACGATAGTTAGAGGGTTGGGAATGGTCACCCTTCTTTGGGACTGGCTGAATGAGAGCAAACTTCCAGCAAGAAGGAAAGGTACAAGTTGACAGACAAAGGCAAAAGAGTTTACCTAGGCAGGGTGTAAGCACAGAAGCACAGTTTTTGAGGACAACAGGAGGGACTCCCTCAGGCCCATATGCCTTGTTAATACTGAGGCCAGTGATGGCAGAAAATACATCAGCTAAAGAAATTTCAATGAGAGTCATTAGGAAGTCTGAGGGGGGAAGTGATGGAGGAACAGCACCAGAATCGTCTAAGGTAGAATCGGAGGAGAAAGTTTGAGCGAAAAGATCTGCTTTATCAGTACAAGAAATAGCTACAGAGCCATCAGAGTAGAAAAGAGGAGGGAAGGATGATGAGGTAGAGTTGTTAGAAAGGTTTTTGGCAAGGTGACAAAAGGAGCGAGAAGAATTCAAGTTGGAGAGTTGGGAACATTTAGCACAGATGAAATTATTTTTAGCAGAGCGAAGAACAGACTTAGCACGATTCCGGGCAGAAATATAAAAAAGATGTGATTCAGGGGTGGGTTGGCTCCGGGACCTTTTAAACGCCCTCTCTCTGTTGCCGATAGCATTAGAACAAGCGTGATTAAACCAAGGCTATCTTGCATTAGACAGAGGATATGAGAAAGGAATGTATGCTTCCATGCCCGAGAGAATAACCTCCGTAATGTGCACGGAACACTCAGAAGGCTCCCGGCCATGGAAGCAATAATCATTCCAAGGAAAATCAAAGAAGTACTGCCTGAGGGCCTCCCAATCTGCAGCTCCAAACTGCCACAGGCGGCGTTTCTTTGGAGGGTCCACAGGCTGTACTGGAGCGATAGGACAGGTTAAGGTAATAAGGTTGTGATCAGAGGAGCCCAATGGAGAGAAAAGATTAACAGTGTAAGCAGAAGGATTAGTTGTTAGGAAAAGGTCAAGTATGTTGGAACTCTCTCCAAGGTGGTCAGGGACACAGGTAGGGTGCTGTACAAGCTGCTGTAGATCATTAAGAATAGAAAAGATGTAGGCTTGTTCACCAGGTGGATCAGTGAAAGGAGAGGAGAGCCAAAGGTGGTGGTGAACATTGAAATCTCCTAGAATGGAGATTTCAGAGAAAGGAGAAATGGATAGAATGTGTTCCATCGTAGAAGTAAGATAGTCAAAGAATTTTTGATAGTCAGTAGAATTAGGAGATAAGTAAACAGCACAGATATATTTAGTCAGAGAATGACAGGAAAGCCGAAGCCAGAGAGCAGAGAATTCAGAAGAATCAAGTTCAGGAACACGAGAGCAAGATAGATCGTTGCGTACGTATACGCAACAGCCACCTTTGGCTTTGAAACGAGAATAGAGAAAGTAGGAGGATACAGAAAAGGGTTTGCTGTCAGTTGCCTCAGACAGCTGAGTCTCAGT
>JAGKTI010017525.1:0-18435 GCA_018397915.1 Birgus latro
AATGAACTGTTGAACATAGAGAATGAAAGTAATGCAAGTATAAGTGGCTGGGGAATGGCAGGGAGAAGGAGGGTTGTGAGAAGAGAGGAAGAAATCACCAGGATGGAAGTGGTGGAAGCAATGAAGAAAGTTAAAATGGGGAAAGCCCCAGGAACTGATGGAGTGTGTGGTGAAATGCTGAAGCATGGGGGAGAGATAGTAATAGAATGGATGTGGAAGGTGTGCAGATTGGCTTGGGAGGAGGGTAGAGTCCCGGAGGATTGGAAGTCAGGTATAATTATTCCTCTGTACAAAGGAAAAGGGGAAAAAGCAGTGTGTGGTAATCATAGGGGCATTTGCCTTCTCAGTGTAATAGGAAAAATATATGGTAGGATACTTATTGACAGAGTTAGGGAAATTACTGAGGAATTAGTTGGAGAAGAACAAGGAGGTTTTAGGAAGGGAAGAGGTTGTGTAGACCAGATATTCATTCTTAGATCCTTAGTGGAAAAGTTTCTAGAGAAGGGCAAGAAGTTGTATGCAGCCTTCATGGATCTGGAGAAAGCATATGACAGGGTGGATAGACAAGGTTTGTGGAAGGTATTAAGAATATATGGAGTGGATGGGAAGTTGTTGAAGGCAGTGAAGAGTATGTATGAGGGTGCTAAGGCTGCAGTGCGTGTGGATGGCAAACTGAGTGAATCTTTCCATTTGAAGGTTGGATTGAAACAAGGATGTGTTATGTCTCCATGGTTGTTCAATCTGTATATGGATGGGGTTATAAAAGAGATACAAGGTCAGGCAGTGGATGTTGGAGCGGCCCTAGTGAGAGAGGGCAGTGTTTGGAAACTCCCTGTACTGTTGTTTGCAGATGATACTGTGTTGTTGAGTGAAGACGAAGGGGAGCTGCAAGGCTTGGTAGATGAGTTTGGGAGAGTGTGTAAGAAACGGAATCTAAAGGTGAATGTGGGGAAGAGTAAAGTGATGGTCTTTGAGAGAAGTGAAGCCAGTGAGTGTACAGTGAGATTGGATGGGAAGGAAATGGAGAATGTGAGTGAATTTAAGTACTTGGGCAGTGTGATGAGTAAGGATGGAAGTCTGGAGGGTGAAGTGCTTGAAAGGGTACAGCAGGGAAGGAAGGTTGCTGGTTCGTTGAAAGCGATGATAAGAAACAGGGAGGTGAGCATGGAAGTGAAAAAGTTGTTACATGACAGTATTGTGATACCAACTCTGACATATGGAAGTGAAGCTTGGACCCTGTTGGAAGGACAGAAGTCAAGAGTGAGAGCAGTGGAAATGAGTTATTTGAGAGGAGCATGTGGAGTCACATGGAGAGACAGACTAACAAATGAGGAAGTGAAGGAGCGTTGTGGTGTGGTTGTGGACGTGATGGGATGTGTTAGGAGAAACACGTTAAGGTGTTTTGGGCATGTGGAGAGGATGGAGAGTGAAAGATTGACAAGGAGAGTGTATGTGAATGAGGTGGAGGGGGCGAGAGGGAGGGGGAGGCTGAGGATGAGATGGAGGGATGGAGTGGAGAGGTATATGAGAGAGGGGGGTGTGAGTTGGGAGCGTGGTAGTGAAATGGCAGGGGACAGTGACATGGAGGTGATTTGTTTGTGGCCACCCCGTTCGGGATTGAGGCGTCTGGCAATAGATAGATAGATAGACCCTTAAGCCCTTGTACCCCATACCATCTCTCCACTTCTTAAATCTTTCCTCCGCCTCCTTTTCATTCTCTGCAATCAACACCAAATCATCAGAATACAACATCTCCCATGGAAGTCCATCTCTGACGTCACGTGAGAGGGCTTCAAGCACCATGATAAACAACAAAGGACTCAAAACTGACCCCCGATGCACACCAACATTCACGGAAAACTCATCACTCAAAGCTCCATTCACTCTTACCTGGGTGTGAGCACCCATGTACATGGCCATAACAGTATCACAATTTTGTTTTATCCTATGGCATGCTTATGAACTGAGAGATGATAAACAAATATCAAGTGTATTTATACAGTATATGTATACATGTACTGTACATCTAATATACATGATGTTTAGTTGAATAACAATGAACATGCCAAATATCTAAAACTGAGATTTAGGTCGCAACACACTTGTCCACCACTTTTCTATCCAGTGGAAACATTTTCATAGCACGTTTGTCTTTACAACATGGTCGAAAGTCCTATAGGTGGATTCTTGTCCCAGCATGCTGCAGGTTGGTACATGTCGCCTGTGTCTCTCCCGAAGAAAGTTGTAGTGGAAGAAAGACAAACATGCCACCAAGCACTCCTCCAGGCTGCCAATGAATGGTGGATCTCATGATGATGTTACATTCGTGGCCAATCAGCAGCCGTGTTTTTTTGAGTGTGTCGGCTGGTGGGTGTGCATTATATATTTTGAATTAAGCACTGGTTAAATGTGCCCCTAACTTAATAATTTATAGTGTACAAGGAAACAGACAAGAGTAGCCTAAAACCTTAGCTAGTCCTAGTATTGGATACTTCACTGATGAAAATGATAATGATAATTATGATGATGAAATATGACATCTTTAGAGTATACACTGCCATGACTGACCCTTTCCAAGGATGATGGCGCCATACTCCCGACCAGTAGGAGTCTTGGTCTCAACAGTAAAGAGTACCTCTTTCCCAATGACCTTCTTGCGCAGGAACTCCCGGCTCTCCCATCCATAAGGCTCATCGGGTGTCTCAGGTGCACTGCTCAAGGAGAGAGAGAGTCAAGTTGTAATACAAATATTCAATATACTGTGTATTGTACATACAAACCTTGATTTACGTTACCCCTACATGCGATGCCCTGTGTCACGGGGTTTTGAAAATATTTATATATAAATACGAATGTGAGCCAGATGTCACGAGGGAAATGAGAATATATCTACAGACAAATGCAAATGATTGCCTAGTCGATTGTCATAAAAGAATTGACTTGTGAAACAAAGTAGTGATTTCACTTTTATGCTGGCTTACTTTGCCAATTCTCTAAAGACGAGAATTTTATAAACTTTCTCAACAGTACACAGCAGAGACTAATCGCTCAAGAATGCTGTATTACTGTACTGCTGGCCTCGAGAAATTCAGCTCACCCCTTGACATTCAATAATTAATAATAATAATAATAATAATAAACAGGAACTTGCTGGGGCAACTCCTAGCTGGCACAACGGATTTAAGAATAAATACCAAGGAACTGGCCTAAATACCAGTCGTGATTAATATAAGGAGTTGTGCTAACTCGGAGTAGGGAGAGTATGCTAAATGAAGAGAAATTAAACACGACTGTTACATTTAACAGAGCTCAAAAAACGAACTGTAAATTTATTAATGACAAGAAAATAAATTTACATTACATGAATCTCTATTCAAAATCAGAGCAAAACAAATGCACTCACTCCCGCACTCAAGCCAGTAGCTAAGTCCCTAAGCCTAAGAAAAACGAAAGAAGAAATACTGGTCAGTGGAGATGAGACCACCGCGCGAATAGACTGGGCGTCTGTCAATGGTCGAACAATGCTATCGCTGGCGCTGCTACAGTCGATCACCAGGTTGGTGGGAGATACGGGAAAACGTTGATACTGAAGGATGCTCGAAGTCGCTACGATGAGGGACTCTATCCGCATTAGGCACAGGCTCCACACTCCGTGACTGCCAAACTCCGACTCGCCCGTGTTCGAGTGCCCAGCGCAAAGGCGTGAGAAATGGGCGTGGCTAACTCAACAGGTAGAGAGGCGAGCACAAGGGAACGATAATTCATAAAATATCGCTCAGTGAAACGCACAGTCTGTACATAAAGACGGTCACTCATGAGACAATGAAGAAAGTTTTGAAAACTCAATACAATTGTGAGTACAAAGCGAGCGGTTAACAGAATGAGCAAAATTCTATGGATTTCAAAACTGTTCAATTGTTTCCACTATAATACCAAATAATGTCATGAATTACGATGCTAATATCACGATCTAGGAAATTTCTGACACCCTGGAATAGTGATGAGGGCAGAAATACCATCCTACCCCACCTATTGTAGGCCTACCCCCGGTTATGCAATGGGTTTTTATTTTTTTACTGGTTTTGATGACATATTAGATGTGAATTTTGTGTTTAGACTGATGTGTCATGTCTCCATGGTTGTTCAATCTGTATATGGATGGGGTTATAAAAGAGATACAAGGCAGGGCAGTGGATGTTGAAGCGGCCCTAGTGAGAGAGGGCAGTGTTTGGAAACTCCCTGTACTGTTGTTTACAGATGATACTGTGTTGTTAAGTGAAGATGAAGGGGAGCTGCAAGGCTTGGTAGATGAGTTTGAGGGAGTGTGTAAGAAACAGAATCTTAAGGTGAATGTAGGGAAGAGTAAAGTGATGATCTTCGATAAAAGTGAAGTCACTGAATGTACAGTGAGATTGGATGGGGAGGATATGGAGAACATGAGTGTGTTTTAAGTACCTGAGTAATGTGATGAGTGAGGATGGAAGTTTAAAGGGTGAAGTGCTTGACAGGGTGCAGCAGGGAAGAAAGGTTGCTGGTTCCTTGAAAGCCGTGATAAGAAATATGGAAGTGAGCATGGAAATGAAAAAGCTGCTACATGACAGTATTGTGATACCAATTCTAACGTATGGAAGTGAAGCTTGGGACCTGTTGGAGGGACAGAGGTTAAGAATAAGAGCAGTGGAAATGAGTTTAAATATTTAAGATGAGCATGTGGAGTCATATGGAGAGACAGACTGACAAATGAGGAAGTGAAGGAGCATTGTGGTGTGGATGTGGATGTGATAAGAAGCGTTACGAGAAACACATTAACCCGTCATGTCCTGACCGATTTTCCACTTCTGACCCCCACCCCCCCAATCCTGACCAATTTCGGGATTTTTTTTTTTTTTTTTGCTCAAACCTCAGCTTTTGGTGAGAAACATAGAAAATTCATAGAGAAATCGCCCTCTTGAGCTTATAAATGTTGCTACAGGTGACAGTTACCCTTACCTTTTCATTCTCTCTGAGGGTACCTGGCTTCAAAGAAAACCACATATGGGAAGGGTAACAAATTCAATCCACATTAAATTATGTACAGTATTTATTTATTTATTTGGTACGAATTTATATGTAGTACAAGAGTATACTGGTTTTCACACAATAATATAGGCAATATAAGTGTTGTTCACTCACCAAACACATCAACATATGGCACCTTCCTTTATGACATTACCACCTCATCACTTCAGTTTATTTCTTCCTCTAGCTTGTTTATTCCTTCCTCTAGCTTGTTTATTCCTTTGTCCTCCACCTCAGGAATCACTTTCACCATGAATTTCGTCATTGGAGAGACCGTGGCGTGACATGTCTTTACTGGCCAGGTCACTGCTAACAGGTGAATTGCTGAGAAAATGGCGTGTGGGGGAAGGGGGGGGTCAGGTGGGGCCAGGCAGTATCCTCGCTGTCAGGAAGGTCTCCCACACATGCCTACCAAAAATCACCCGTGAAACTTGAAAAATGTGCAAATGACTGACCTTGCATTTGCATAATGTAAGGGTACGTCATCGGGTGTCAACGTAACAAAACGTTGCGACATACCAATATGTCGTCGGGATGCCTCGGGTTAAGGTGGTTTGGCCATGTGGAGAGAATGGAGAGCGAGAGACTGACGAGGAGTGTGTATGTGAGGTGGAGGGGGGGAGAGGGAGACCAAGGATGAGATGGAGGGATGAAGTGGAGAGGTATATGAGAGAGAGTGGGGTGTGAGCTAGGAGCAGGGCAGTGGAATGGCAGTGGACAGAGTGACATGGAGGTTATTTGTTTGTGGCCACCCCATACGGGATTAAGGCATCTGGCAATAGTCAGATAGATAGATTAATGTGTTTTAATCATAGGTGGAATGAACACTGTCATTTGGGGTATGGGTTCTCACCCATCAGATGAGGTACAAAACAGTGTGGACAACTAGGCGACTAAACAAAGAATGTTTCATGTCTGACCAATGAACATCTACACTATCATGGAATACATAATGATCATTTTAAATAAATATTGATAACTATGAAAAGTCATAAGGAGTAAATATTTCATGCACTGATGAAGAGTGACATTGATAAATCATGTGTTTACATGTGGGCTGTTCATGGAAAAATGCTTTGAAAATGCAAAGTAAACTCTAAATTAATGTTGAAAAATAAGATGGATGAAAATAAAGGAGCTTAGCAACCAGAACAGTAACTAAAACAACATAAAGAGGGGTCATTGAAAAGGCTATCCTGATCGCACCATCGACTGATAAATCATGTGTATACATTCAGGCAGTTCAAGGGAAAACGCTTTGAAAATAAAAAGTTTCTAAATAAATGTTGGAAAATAAGACAGAAGAAAAAAAAGCTCAGCAACCAGAACAGTAAAACGACATAAAGAGGGGTCTTTGAACGGGCTACCTCAATCACACCATCGATCAATAAATCATGTGTTTTCATTCGGGCTGTTCAAGGGATAACGCTTTGAAAATACAAAGGAATTCTAAATAAATGTATGAAAATAAGAAAGAAGAAAATAAAGGACCTCAGCAACCACAACAGTAACTAAAGCAAAATAACAGGGACCATTGAAAAGGCTATGCTGATCAAGAGAATTCCCTGCCACCTGCTTGGTCCCGAAGATGCCAAACGAGAGGACTTTTACTATATTGTATATAGTAGCCTCTCATTATCCAACGTACTAGAGCCAAAGGCAATATTCCGATAATGAACAATATCTCCCCTACTTATACCCAACCTACAACCTATATACAGGCAACCCTCACGTAATGAACACTTACGCAATGAAAAATCGGTTTAACAAAAATTGTGTTTTACCACCCTTCATTTGCGCTACAAATGCCTAGACATGGCTTAACGAATTTTTTGGTTCTTTTATTGTTTCAATGCCTAACAGAATTACATGTTTCGATCCATTTTTTCAATATTTTAGAAATTTCTAAGACACTTCTTATATGACATTTTCATCTCAAATTATTTTTATTTTACTCCTCGAGGTTAGGTTAGGTTAGGATATCTTCAAGAGTAAAATAAAAATAATTTGCAAGAAAGATGCCATAGACGAAAAGTGTCTTAGAACTGTCTAAAATATCGATGAAAATGTTCAAAATTTCCTAATTCTGTTAGAGGTTGAAACAATAATTTTACCAATTTTTGGTTTACCAATTATCAGCCGAATCATCCATCAGAGAGGCCAGTTGCGCATAGTGACTAGCAGCTGTTGACAGAAGCGCCTCTAGCGACAACGCTCATACCAGTATTCAAAACAAAACAGCTGTAGCCTTGCAAGTTCACATGTGCATTACTGCACTACTTTTCGCTCACCATGCCTAAATGACCTGCAACTAGCCCCTGCCAACAAGCAGCCAAGGCCTCCATGAAGAGCTTTATGCTCGAGACTAAGCTGGATAGAGTAAGCCGGCACGAACGTGGTGAAAAACAAACTATAGCTCGCCTCCACGACTTGGCTCCGTCTGCAGTGTCAAGTATCTTTAAACCCAGTGCCGTAAGTATTTGTAGAATGTAGATGTACTGTATGTACAACAGTTGTAGAATATGAGTTATGGAGTCATAAGATACACAAACATTTATTCATAATGAGCAAAGAAGGGTGAATACTAATAGTTGGGGGGGGGAAATCGGAAGTCTGGAACCAAACCCCATTGAACCCATGCTATAATGGGCTTGTGCAATGAAAAATCACATAACGAACGGTTTTGCAGGAACCTAACCCATTCGTTAAGTTGGGGACTACTGTACAGTATACGGTGGATCCCCGGTAAACAAAACCCCGATATTTGAAAAATCAATATTACGAAAGCAATGAATATTGGGCAAATTTCACTACAGTAAACCCTTCACAAGTCGAACTATATGGGGCTCTTCCCTGGTTCGAATTACCGAATTTTCCGTCTTACCGAATTTTCACCCCCAAAAATTGCCAAGACAGTACCTATTACTTGAACTTTCAACACTAAATTAAAGGAGCATATAGCCTGTAAATAAATAAGTTATGACAAAAAACAATTTAGTGCATTTAATATACCTTTAACCCCTTCAGTGCTGGGTGTATTTTGATTTTGTTCTTGCTGCCACCAGACAATTTTATTCAGTGTAGGGAGGATCTGTGGAAGTGCAGGGGGTTGGTACAGCCTTCGTTAACCCATTCAGTACGTAAGTCCAGTCCTGAGTGCCGTAAAATCGGCTGGAGGAAGCGTAAAGTAGAAATAGATGTCATGGTACTGAAGTGGTTAATTGGTAGAAAATCATTCACAGAGGCAGTGTAGCGAGGATCTGTGGAAGTGCAGGGGGTTGGTACAGCCTTCGTTAACCCCTTCAGTACGTAAGTCCAATCCTGAGTACCATAAAATCGGCTGGAGGAAGCGTAAATTAAGTAGAAATAGACATCACGGTACTGAAGTGGTTAATTGGTAGAAAATCATCCACAGAGGTGGTACAGACCCGTCGGCTGAGTGTGTTGGAGATGGATTTTCACCCCCACATTGCAAAAACAATACTTATTACTAGTCTTTTCAACACTTAAGTAAAGGAGCATATACAGCGTATAAATGAATAAAGAAAGACAACAAAAAAACCATTCAGTGCACCTAAATTACCTTTCGTTAGAGGCAGTACAGATTCGTCGGCAGTTTGTTTTGGAGACGGAGGTAGATGAGTTCACAATTTAATGTAACATTCTAAACAGTACCCAGTATTTATTTCACTGAACATTAAGAACTAAACTTAAATGTAATCACTATAATAGACTGCTATGTAACACTTGCAGTAATAATAGTGCTGAACTTTATCATGATCACTTAATACTAAGTCACACAAAAACTTTTTTTTTTTTTTTTAGCTTCATTCCCTTACAACTAGAGGTGTCAGTATCACTTCTTTTAAGCTTTGAACCTTCCATGGCAAGGCAGAAGGCAAAAGGAGAGCACTGCTCAGCATTAGATGACAGTAAGAATGGCAGAACTACCGTCTCCAAAGGCAAGCAGCAGACTGGCGCCACGTGTCCGCCTGGCGCCATTTCTCCCCCTACTTCCGCATTTCAGCCTACTGTACTTACATACCTGGTCTCGGCCTGAGTTTGTCTAACGGAAGATTCCGTCTTCTAAAAGTTCGACTTGTGAAGGGTTTACTGTATATGAAAGGCATCTGTCTCGATGGTAGGAAAAGCGACGGGAAAGGAAATACAAAAAATTCAAAATGGGCACGCTGCACAGCACCACGCTCGCTTGCGGCGAGGCTGTCACAATAAGACAATTTGCTATCAGGACTTTTCGGCGTCAGGATGATTCCAGTCATTTATTTCCATATCAGTTAATTTAGCAAGTATATTAGTTTTCAAGTTATATGAGTTATAAAGCTGATGGTGGTTTATTCTTTTTATAATAAATGTAAAATATGGCATCAAATAGTTGGTATTAATGAAAAAAAAAAAAATAAATATATTGAAACGTGAATCAGGTGACATATGCCGCGCATGCCATTGTCTAGGCACCTCACCTGTTACCAATGACCTGGCCAATAAAGACATGTCACACCACAGTATGAAATTCAAGGCCAGAGTGATTCCCCAATTGATGACAATGTGGAGGACAAAGTTTACATAGCGTTAGAGGAAGAAACAGTATGATGATCAGGTAATGTTGACAAAAAAGGTGTGGTATGTTGATGTGTTTGGTGAGTGAAACAATGCTTATATCACCTATATTACTGTATGAAAACCAATATACTCTTGTACTACATATAAACTCGTAACAAATAAATAAATATAAGTGGTTTAGAAGTTACCCTCCCATACATCACATTTTCTATGGAGCCAGGGCCCATAGAAAACACAGTGAATGTGAGGGTATTCTTACCTGCAGCAGAACTTTAAAGGTCAGGTGAGCGATTTCTCTATGAATTTTTGAGAGAGAGAGAGAGAGAGAGAGAGAGAGAGAGAGAGAGAGAGAGAGAGAGAGAGAGAGAGAGAGAGAGAGAGAGAGAGAGAGAGAGAGATATGCTACATACAAATCTCATACTCACTTAGCTGTGGCCCTGCGTGCTGTCCGTGGAGCAATAACATTTGAAAAGTTAATTTGCCTTTCAGGGGGTGGCCCTCCCTTAGGTTGCCCTCGCACCACCACAGCATCCCCGGACAATACCTGAAATAATTAGGTCACCATAAGGAAGATTCAAACATTGCTCCCCAGTTGGGTTAGGGAGTAGCCTGAATTTTTTTAAGTTCCACTGAAAGTTTTAACTACTCTTTGACAAAACCCAAGCAGATATCAGCCCAGCATCATATCAGCCTTAAACGAGATTCCTTTAACACTTTCCAGTACAAACAAAATGGTATTAACACCCAATCTGTGACAGGTTAGGGCTTGTGACATCATCTGTTAAGCACAGGATATATGAGGGACTGTCTACTCATTTAGTCTATGGTCTTTCTGAGGAACAGCAACCTGGTGTATATACATGTTTCATTAAAACCCACTGCAATATGATCCCATCATAACAAGATCATCTATCTACTGCCAGACGCCTTAATCCCATAAGGGGTGGCCACAAACAAACTGCCACCATGTCACCCTGTCTACTAACATTTCACTGCCCTGCTCCCAGCTCACACTCCCTCTTTCTCATCATGCTACTAAAAAAAATATATAGTAATCCAAAACTTGAAATTGCTTTAAAACTTTAACTATTAAAACTCTGATATCACCAGATTAGTCTAGTCCTTTGACACAGTACCATATCTAGAGAATGACCTATACAAATTACCAAGTGAATCTAATTTTTGTCATAATCACCCTGACATCAACATACACTAGGGTCCTAGGGAGAGTATGGTACTTCTCTGATTTAACAAGAAAATAGCCTCAAGTACAACCCCCAACCATCCCTATACTATAAAGGACCGGTATTAGGAATTAAGCTTCTTGCAACATTAAGTGCTGAACTGTGGGATCACAACACAATGTAAATGCAAAGAGGGATGAGAAGGTCCACTCACTCCCAACCTCACTCTTGTCTTTCTCTAGACATAAACAAAATATGGTAGCTGCTCTCTTGTTCATAGGAATGATGCTTAAGCGACAAGTCTATTGGTTTTCTGTAAGCCTGGACACCATTTACAACACTGGTTGGTTACCACATAACCCCGTAAAACAACTAACTCGAAGAAATGGCCACCCCTTGCAGGATTAAGGCGTCTGGCCATACACAGAGAGAGACTAAGAACATTTGATACACGAGTAATGTAGTAGTAATCTCTCTACTATCCGGACGACCACTATCCGGTTACCTCACTATTCGGACATCGTGGGCTGATGGGGGGGGAGGGGGGAATCAGACCGCATCAGTTTAAATTTCCCACGTGCGCTGACAAGCTCCCTTCCCGCCCTATCCCCCTCCTCCTAGTTCTGTCTCAACTCCCGTGAACAGTGGAAAGCTGTCATATCGTTTGCGGTATTTTCGTTCGTTTAAATACAGTAATCCCAGTAATCCCTCCAATATCCGACGTAATGGAGCCAAAGGCATGTCCGGATATTGGTTTTGTCCGGATATTGGTCCTGAAGCTCCAGCACTGGTTTTTCATGACCCTAACCTAACCTAAATCAGAAAACTACATTCCTACCTCCCTAGTGGACATGTATAGCACTTATTTAGGTCCCTTTTCACATAAATAATGCATACATAGCATGAATTTATTGAATTTTAACCAAAAAATGATGATTTAGAGGTGAGTGAGCCATAGGAGCTCAGAACTTGCCAGCATAGTATAAGTAAGTATCGGACATGGAAATCATCTTTTCTCACATTTTATGCACTAAATTATTGGATACAAAGCATCAAATACAGTAAATGATGTTAATTGCTACCAGAAAAATGGTTAGGTTAGGTTAAGTTAGGTTAGGTTTGGTTAGGTTATGACCGGACATGAAATTCACTGCTTCAACCTTTTTCATAGCTGGTGCACTTAATAACCATGCATGAAAGAATTAAATTAAAAGCAGGAAATCATGATTAACACAATGTTAGGTTAGGTTAGGTTAGGACCGGACATGAAATTCACTGCTTCAACCTTTTTTCTAGCTGTTTTGCTTAAGAACCATGCAAGGAAAAATTAAATAGCAAGCAGGAAATTATGATTAACATTTAGGGTAATTTTTTAACACATGTACAGCATGATGAAAACAGGTTAGGCATGAAAATCTTTATGGTAACCATAGGTTAGGTTAGGTTAGGACCGGACATGAAATTAACTGCATCCTTTTTTCTAGCTGTTTTACTTTCTTTTTTTTTTTTTATGTGTCGGACTCTGGGCATAGGCTTTACAGCCTGCTATCAAGGCCCAGCCGTCCTCCTATACCATACACCTCTACATGTCACCACTTCGGCACTAACACCCACCGTCCATATTGAATACATGCTAGGGCTGTCTCATACAAGACTGGTGTATTGGTATTAGCGAGGTTATTTTTACGACATGTCGGCGGGTCTTCTGGTAGATCAGTAAAGCCTGATTTAATGGAATTCAAATCCTTAAACTGTCCCCTGCCTCAGCGAGGATTCGAACTTGGGTCCCTCAGGACTGCAAGCCAACTCTCTACCGATCGAGCTACCGCCTCTGCATACTTAAGAACCATGCATGGATAAATTAAATTGCAAGCAGGAAATTATGATTAACATTTAGGGTAACTTCTTAAAACATTAACAGCATCATGAAAACAGGTTAGGCATGAAAATCTTTATGGTAACCATAGGTTAGGGTAGGTTAGGACCGGACATGAAATTCACTGCTTCAACCTTTTTTCTAGCTGTTTTACTTAAGAACCATGCATGGAAAAATTAAATAGCAAGCAGGAAATTATGATTAATATTTTCGGTAATTTTTTAACACATGTACAGCATGATGAAAACACGTTAGGCATGAAAATATGGTAACCGTAGGTTAGGTTAGGTTAGGACCGGACATGAAATTCACTGCTTCAACCTTTTTTCTAGCTGTTTTGCTTAAGAACCATGCATGGAAAAATTAAATAGCAAGCAGGAATTAACATTTTCGGTAATTTTTTAACACATGTACAGCATGATGAAAACACGTTAGACATGAAGTTAGGGTACTTACGAACAAAAAGTGGCCGTCCTGATGTAATAACCCACTCTATCATCTCAGACTCTGACAGGAAGACGTTGCACCTGACACACCTTTCCACTTGAGAATCACCAGCACTTCTCACCAACATTTTCACCAAGTTTTTTTTATTATAACTGGAATAACATCACTTCACTGCACTGTACACAACAGTAAATTCTCGTGTGGTCTAGTGACGATCCATGGAGCCTTGTGAACTTCTCAGCAGCAGCTTTCGGCTCCGTTCCACATACCAACACACCAGCAGCACGTTGTTGTCGATACGAAATCAACGTGGAGAGGTCGATGTCTGCATACTTAGGAGTAAACATCACCTTCCTCTGCACGTTTCGTCTGGTCTTTGATGCAAAATCAGCCGTGTACTGCTGTAGTTTGTCTCAGGACTTCTTGATATCAAACAAGGTGGAGCGAGGGAGGTTGAACTCACGTAAGATGCGCCCTGTTGACTAGCCGGCGTCCACCTTGTCCAATATCTGCCTCTTCTTCTCCAGAGTCAGAACCACTCTTTTCCTCTTCTCAGGAGGCGGGGCCATCATCACACACATGATGAAGAAGGTGAAGAGCAGTATCAAGCACTGTAGGAGGTAGGGCATCACCAAAAAAGCAATCACTTCGGCCGCCATTTTCGGAGTTGTTCACGAGGGAGGAGGGGAGTGGGTAATGGCAACCGATAGTGGCGTCACGAGTGTAAACAGAGGGGATCGGCACGCGCGGGAAATTCAAACTGACGCGGTCCCCCAAAATCGAAAATTAATCAATTTTTTTCGCATTTTTTTTCATTTTGGGGGTTGGGCAGCCCAGAATGTCTGGTTAGTGAGTATGTCCGGTTATTGGACGTCCGGATATTAGAGGGATTACTGTCATCAAAAGTCACAGTGCAAAGGATTAAGTGTAGTTAAACACTGGATTACTGGACATGCTTCAAGAGCAATTATGACCACCGTAAAAACCTTAGAGGTGGGGGTAAACAAGGAGTAAACAACAATCACGGACATGTAAGTAAACATTGTCATAAGTAAACATTGTCAACTGCTAAATATTTTCCATAATCACTTCTAAATCCTCATTCTCTGGTTACATTTTATTTAGTTCATGCTTTGTGTCCTGTATTTGAGTGCACAGGCTGTGAAAGAGGTGATTTTCTCAGTGATTACCATGTCTCTTACATACATTCACTATCTAGTGTTACGGACGTGTATATTAAGGTGCACTCTTAACCCTTAAATTAATCACCAAAAGGGATCAGGTAAAGTTCACATGAAAACTAACTTAACTTTACTGTACACTATAACACACACATCCGATTAAGACTCTGAGGTTCTGATTACAAAGAGAATAAATAAACAAAATATAGCTCTGCATAATACAAATATAAATTAGGTATTCTTACCTAAACAGCTCACAACTCAGTGGAGCATAGGTACACAAACTATACTCACAGATACCCAACACGAGTTGCTTGGAGACAGGGTAAAAACCAAGTATAAATCACACACAAGTATAGGTGACAGAAAGTGAATAAATTACACAAGTGTAGATGGAGTAGTGAATAAACTAATAATGGTGCAAAACAGTGTCTTTTGAAATTAACGTCACGTATTAAGCAAAAAGAAACTAAGAGGGAAAGTGTAATAAAATGTGACAAACAAAGCATGTGACTGTACAAAGATGAATGAATGTGTCTCTTGAAAAATGACTTTAAAAGTGATGCTCTCTCTGCTAGATCGAGCTTATAAAAGGTCCTATCTCCACCTCTTTCGGTTATTTAGCCACTAGGCGTTTAGAATAATAATCTCTAGCCACTCAAACAGTACTGTACCTCGTACGACTCATGAGAGCCTCATTCAGCTCACCCATAGCCAATTACAAGCCATCAAGAAAGGCAGAGAAAGATTCAGCCTATTTTGATTGGCTGTACTCTGAAAAAACGCTCCGCCCATCACAAGCTTACTGTACTTTCTCACGGGACAGGAGCAGTTAAACTGGGAAATAGGATCTTTGTGATAATCTCCTAATCTATTTCCAGTGACCCTTTTTGACTGCTGTGTACACAGAATGACCCTTTGTCCGACCCACCAGGTCAAAACACCAAAACACGATAGGACGGATTAACTGACTTCTCGGCGGCTCGCTTTACAAGTATCATCTCCCTCTCCTCTTTCTATCACACAACTGGGGTTATGCCAGTAACACTAGTCAACTGATGAACATATTTGCCCTACACACCTCTAAATCATAATTTTCCTGGTTACATTTTATTTACTTCATGCTTTGTGTCCCATATTTGAGTGCATAGGCTGTGAAAAGGTGATTTTCTCAGAAATAATCATGCCTCTTCCTTACGTTCATTATGTAGTCAGCTGACGAACACCCCTGCCTTCCTTACCTCAAATTCATCATTTTTGGGTTAAAATTCGATTAATTCATGCTTTGTGCCAATTATTTATGTGAATGGGGTCTTAAATAAATGCTATGCACGTCCGGTAGGGAGGTAGGTAGGTGGTTTTCTGATTTAGGTTAGGTTAGGTAAGGGTCAAAAATGACCGGTGCTGTTGGTGAACAGTGAACACCTTTGCCATACCAAATTCTTTTTCTTGTAACAATTTATTTATTTGATGCTTTGTATCCCATATTTTAGTGCATAACATGTGAGAAATGATGATTTTCATAGTGATTGCCACGTCCGATACTTACTTACACAAGCATGACAACTTGTGAACACCCCTGCCTAACATCAAATTCATCATTTTTGGGTTAAAATTCGATTAATTCATGCTTTGTGCCAATTATTTATGTGAATGGGGTCTTAAATAAGTGCTATGCATGTCCGGTAGGTAGGAAGGTAGGCAGGTTTCTGATTGAGGTTAGGTTAGGTTAGGGTCAAGAATGTCCAGTGCAGTCGGTGAACAGTGAACACCTTTGCCATACCTAACTCTTTTTCTGGTAGCAATTTATTTATTTGATGCTCTGTATCCCATATCTTCGTGTATAAGATGTGAGAAATGATCATTTTCATAGTGATTGCCATGTCCGATACTTATTTACACTAAGCTGCCAACTAACGAACATGTATGCCTTACTCACCTCAAATTCATCATTTTGGGGTTAAAATTCAATGAATTCATGCTTTTTGTCCATTATTTAATGCATACGGTGTGAGAAAGGGTGATTTTCATAGTGATTACCATGTCTGATACTTGCTTACACTTCCTGGCAAGTTGTGAGCACCTATGCCTTACTCACCTCTAAATCATCATTTTTTGGTTAAAATTCAGCAAATTCATGCTTTGTGTGCATTATTTATGTGAGAGGGGACTTAAGTAAGTGCTATGCATGTCCAGTAGGGAGGTAGGTAGGTGGTTTTCTGATTTAGGTTAGGTTAGGCTAGGGTCATGAATGACCAGTGCTGGAGCTTCAGGGCCACTATCCGGACAAGACCACTGTCCGGTCATGCCTTTGGCTCTATTACGTCAGATAGTGGGACGATTACTTGTATATATATATACTGTATATACAGTAAACCCTTGATAAGCCGAACTATATGGGGCAATAACCTGGTTCGAATTACCGAATTTTCCAGCTTACCGAATTTTCACTCCCCCCAAATTGCTAAATTACCGAATTATCACCCCCCAATATTGATAAGACAATACCTATTACTTGTCCTTTCAACACTAAATTAAAGAAGCATATATAAATAAATTAGTTATGACAAAAAACAATCTAGTGCATTTAATATACATTTAACCCCGTCAGTGCTGGGTGTATTTTCATTTTGTTCTTGCTGCTACCAGACAATTTTAGTCAGTGTAGGTTGGATCTGTGGAAGTGCACGGGGTTGGTACAGCCTTCGTTAGCCCCTTCAGTATGCGAGTCCAGTCCTGAGTGCCATAAAATCGGCTGGAGGAAGCGTAAATAAAGTAGAAATAGACGTCACAGTACTGAAGTGGTTAATTGGTAGAAAATCATTCACAGAGGCAGTATCAACAGTCGGTAACGTGTGTTGGAGATGGATTTTCACCCCCCCAAATTGCAATAACAATACTTATTACTTGTCTTCTTAACACTAAAGTAAAGGAGCATATACAAGTGAGGAGACTGTAGCACCAGTCGAGCAGGGCAGTACTCCAAAGGAGGATGGAAAGCTGATGACATGGAGAGCTGGAGCTTCCGTTTCATCAGCCCTCAGGACTTGTTCCTGACCATCCTCCTTTGCTGAACTTTTTCAGTGTCTCAGTTACACAGAGTAGACCAGCATGCTCTCCAATACAAGTTTCTCTAACTATCAAAACCAAACTATATACACGCTACACACTACACTTCCTTTTCAAAATTATCTTCGAAAATGGCGCACAAAAATCATGCCTTGGAGTCCCCGGGGGGGGAGACCATAAATGCCCCCACCATCCGCCCCTCTCCCAGTGACGACTCAAAGAGCTGCCTGGAACCACTGTCTGACTCACTCCTTCTTCATTTCTGTAACATTCGCGGCCTTTCCTCTAACTTTCACGCTGTCGAGCACCACCTCTTCTCCTCTAAACCTCACCTTCTCTTTCTCACTGAGACTCAGCTGTCTGAGGCAACTGACAGCAAACACTTTTCTGTATCCTCCTACTTTCTCTATTCTCGTTTCAAAGCCAAAGGTGGCTGTTGCATATATGTACGCAACGATCTATCTTGCTCTCGTGTTCCTGAACTTGATTCTTCTGAATTCTCTACTCTCTGGCTTCGGCTTTCCTGTCATTCTCTGACTAAATATATCTGTGCTGTTTACTTATCTCCTAATTCTACTGACTATCAAAAATTCTTTGACTCTTCTTACTTCTACGATGGAACACATTCTATCCATTTCTGCTTTCTCTGAAATCTCCATTCTAGGAGATTTCAATGTTCACCACCACCTTTCGCTCTCCTCTCCTTTCACTGATCCACCTGGTGAACAAGACTACATCTTTTCTATCCTTAATGACCTACAGCAGCTTGTACAGCACCCTACCCGTATCCCTGACCGCCTTGGAGAGAGTTCCAACATACTTGACCTTTTCCTAACAACTAATCCTTCTGCTTACACTGTTCATCTTTTCTCTCCATTGGGCTCCTCCGATCATAATCTTATTACCTTAACATGTCCAATCACTCCAGTACAGCCTGTGGACTCTCCAAAGAAACGCCGCCTGTGGCACTTTGGAGCTGCAGATTGGGAGGCCCTCAGGCAGTACTTCTTTGATTTTCCATGGAATGATTATTGCTTCC